>JAQFVV010000955.1:0-149900 GCA_028023455.1 Epiperipatus broadwayi | reverse complement strand
TTCTTTAGTAAATGTTGACAGTTAATTGATTTAAAATGTCTTTCTTTTTTTTCTAGTCTAAAAGATTTTTGGAAATCTTTTTCTTGATTATTAATTAAAACTTTCTTTGGAGTTTTTTTCTTTCTAAATTATAAATATAACTTTAAACAGTTTTATTCTTTAATAAACGATTTTAAACTAATATCATTTTATATATTTCTATCAGTTATAAAAGTGTCATTTTACTAAGGAAATTGTTTAAAACTTCCTTATCATATATAATGCTACTCACCACCAGCTGTATACACATTTATCCATGTTTCTTTGCCTTTATCTGACGCAGCATATGTGTAATTAATTCTTCAGCAAACTGGAAGATTTTTCTTGATGAGTTTGGTTTTAGAGATTGTCATAATCAGGTAAAAGTATATAATTCCAGTAATTTGTTGGCATACCATGAGATTTCTTTTGTAGTCCAAGCAATTGTCAGGCTGTCTTCTAGAACATATTTAGGCAGCTAGTTGATCCATTTGAAGTGACCCTGGCTTCATGAATCAAATCTCTGCAGTAAACTATAATGCAGCTACTGGACTGTACTCTATTAGATCTTCATAGGAGCTCTGTATAGCACTGCTAAGTATTTTGTCCCTTTTTTCAGGTTATTGATTCAGAAGTGACCCAGCTTCTAGTAAATCAAAATTGCTGTGAAGAAAAATAGTAGCAGATCTAAATCTCCTTTCCTGCATTCAGCCATATTAGTTCTTAGTAGCTATTCTGTCAACTCTACAGTAAGCTAAAACCAACTGTGGCAAACTTCAACAAGCTGCAACAAAATATTACAACTAACTTTGCAGCTGACCTGTTCTCTTCAAAAATTACTCTCCAGACTGACTGATATTTTTTATCAGCCCTTTTTATAAAATCATCTGAGGTGTTATAACAACACCTTGATTAAAACAGAATTTTATTTTTATCTCTCTAATCCCTTGAAATCTATATACCTGTTTTACTTAGGGGATTTCTAAAAGATAAAAATTTTGTTTAATTAATTAAAAAAATTCCAAAAATACAATAGGGTGTTTTTAAATTTCAAAATCAGAGTAATACTTAATAATAATGCAATATTTATATTTATTCAGACCTTTTTAAAATATTAATTTCATAATGAAATTTTACTTTAAGCCCAGAGTTATTTATCCCTCTATTTATTATTTTATTTTAGGAAATATAAAAAAAATATCTACAAAAAATTATCCTGTGTTTATTTCTACTTTTCCTTTATTTTACACATATATATGCACATGCACTATATTAGTCTATGCTATGTAAGCCATCTCGTTACAATATATATATATGCATATTGTAATGGGCACATACACCGTTACATTATTTGTTTTAAAAATTGAGATATTGAAAAGTTCGCATTTAAAAATGTCTTTTTTAAGATATAAAAATTGAAAATTAATTCTGTTTTAAACTCGTATATATATATATATATATATATATATATATATATATATATATATATATATATATATATATATATATATATATATATATATATATATATATATATATATAAAATCACACAGATAAAAAATGATTAAAAGAAAACTTTATTAAGGAAAAAAAAAGGTATTTTGAAAACTAAATTTTCAGAAAAAAAAACTTAAAAGTTTTAATTAAAGATAAAAATATATCTTCAAGAATGTATATAAATTAATTAATGCTATTGTAAAATGAAAATGATTATTTTAGTTAGTCCAAGTAAGCTAGCCCTTAGAAATTTCAAAATATATAAGTAAAGGTCAGATAGGAGAGGAAAACATTAGGAACAGAATGGCCAATGAAAGAAATCCATCGGGAAAACAGACCTAAATGAAAAGTCCATCACCATTGTCATGATGTAATGTTGAGTTAATCTGCAAAATTAATATAAAAAACAAAGTTTGGAAATAAATTTTAGTGAGTGAAGAAAGAGCTGGGTGAAAAGATAGAGATGTGACTGCAGAGATGTGCTATATGTGTTGCAGGAGAAGGGATTGAAAAGATGCAGAAGAAAAGAGAAATGACCAATCATTTTCTTATACCATGGACCACAGGATGTCAGGGGCATTAATGCTGGCTACCAGACTGCAGGCAACTGATAAAGAGGAAGTTTTTTTTTAAACTGTAAGAACTTTATGAACTCTAATAAGCTTTAACTATATTTTTTAAAACTCCAGTATATGAAAGAATAAGAACTTTAAATTCTAAAACTTGTTCCCTATTTTATACAAATAGAATCCTATCTGACCAACTTAATTTATTAATAAGTAATTTTATTTGATGTATTTCTTTTTTAAAATCATTTCCATTTATATTTTTTTTATTCTTTTAAGTTTTTATTATGATTTTTGTTTTTCATTAAACTAACCTAAATAAATGTTAAATTTAAGCCAGGCGTGAATGTTTGCATAGATTTGTACATTTATATATGTTAGTTTAAGGGAGGGCAATCTTAGGTTATTTGTTTCATAGTTAAATTGGGTCAATGGATTGGATATATTGGTGTAATTAGTAGATGTAGTATGAGATTTGCTACTTGCAGGATCGTATCATATGCCCACACCCTTTTTTTCCTATGGAATGGGATCATAAGTCGACAAAAAAGACCGCAGTCCCTTCCTATGATGTTTTTTTATTGATCTTCTTGTCAGATAGACGTAGTATTCCTATCTGGATGAGAGTCAATGTTTTTTATAACCATGCTGTTCATATGTACCTTCTTGACAGTATGATATTTGTGCTGTTGTATTCATACTGCATTGAATACATCGATGGATCAGATTTGATTGACATTGGTTTGGCTGTGAACTTTTGGCCTAAGGTTGAATAAGGGATAATTTTTTTTTTCAAATGAAATCTATGTAGTCTATTCATAGTCAACACTTAAATAAAAATATTCAACTCATCTGTGCAAACTTATAAAAGGTAAAACGTAAATTAAATTCTAAAATCAAGTTAAATTATAAAGTAAAAGTAATGCTAAAATGATTCAAAATTTATATGTGCATTAATAAATATTTGTGTGTATAATTACAGGCAGTGGCTTATTTTATTCTTTTTTTACTATTAAAAATATTCTTAGATAAGAATTTATAAAATATATCATTATTATTAATCTCTACTACTCTGCTGAGCTAGTGACTTGGGCTAACGGTCAGAATAATTTTTTTTTCTTAGCTTACATATCTGCCTACTACTATAAATTTTCTAGGTTCAAATCGCTTAGTGGCACCCTATGTATGGCATATACGGTAAGACACATTCCATTGGACTGTTATAATTGGACTCACAATGTGGCACAATGTTTAATAAACCACGAATACTTTGAGGAAATTTTTTCAAAATGAAATATTTTTATCTATTTACATAAAGTCATATACTTTAAATCTTATAAAAGCACTGCCAGAAAAAAAGTAGCACATTTATTAAATATGAGAAAGTATTAATAATTTTAAATTGTATTTTGTTAAAAAGAAAGTCAAAAGGTTGCAATTAGAATATTTTTTTGTTAATATATATTATGCTTTTGTGTGTATAGGCGCACACAACCATGTAAGTTTATGATTGTAAATGTGGCACCTTATGATGAGTACTTTTTTCAGAATTTACTTCAGAGTAACCCTATTTAAGCATTTCAATCAATCATAAATAAGTTGGTGGTATATATAATTGTGCTGCAAATATACACGTATAAACCCAATATCCCTTAAAACATATTTACTTCAATGCAACCTCCTTAAATAAATAATTTGCTTGATGTGCCATTTGTTATAAATAAAATATAGAGAAAATAGAATTCTGGGGGGAGGAGGCTAGGCGTAAATGTAGATTGTCGTTAGGAAAACAATGGTCAACATTTTCATTTTTTGTATATAGTCTTTTTGTAAAATTACTAACTGAATGTCTTTGTAAATTTTCACTAACCATGTACTGTAATTACTAACCCAAAATAAAATATTTTTATTTTTTATTTTTTATTTTAAGCAAGTTTACTGATATGTAGCAGGCACATACGCCATTACATTATTTGTTTTAAAAATTGAGACATTGAAAAGTTCGCATTTAAAAATGTCTTTTTTTAAGACATAAAAATTGAAAATTAATTCTATCTTAAACTCATATATCAATATATATATAATCGCACAGATAAAAATTAATTTAAAAAAAACTTTATTAGGGGAAAAAAAAGGTATTTTGAAAATTAAATTTTCAGAAAAAAGAACTTAAAAGATTTAATTAAAGATAAAAATATATCTTCAAGAATGTATATAAATTAATTAATTTTTATTGTAAAATGGAAATGATTATTTTAATTAGTCCAAGTAAGTTAGCCCTTGGGCATTTTAAAATATATAAGTAAAGGTCATATAAGATAGGAAAAACAATGGGAACAGAATGGCCAATGAAAGAAATCCATTGGGGAAACGGACCTCAACGAAAAAACCATCACCATTATCATTACGTAATGTTGAGTTAATCCGCAAAATTAATAAAAAAAGAAAAAGTTTGGAAATAAATTTTAGTGAGTGAAGAAAAAGCTGGGAGAGAATATAGAGATGTGACAGCAGAGGTGTGCTATATGTGTTGCAGGAGAAGGGATTGAAAAGACACACTCTTCAATCCCTTCAGTTTTGCTTGAAAAAAAAGAAGAAAAGAGAAATGACCAATCATTTTCTTATACTATGGACCACAGAACGTCAGGGTAATTAACACTGGATCCCAAACTGCAGGAAACTTATAAAGAGGAACTATTTTTAAAGTGTAATGACTTTATGAACTCTAATAAGCTCTAACTAATTTTCTAAAACTTCGATATATGAAAGAATAAGAATTTTAAATTCTAAAACTTGTTTCCTATTTTATAGAAATATAATCCTATCTGACCAACTTAATTTATTAATAAGTAATTTTATTTGCTGTATTTCTTTTTTAAAATCATTTCCATTTATATATTTTTTATTCTTTTAAGTTTTTATTATGATTTTTGTTTTTCATTAAACTAAACTAAATAAATACTAAATTTAAGTTGGGCATGAATGTCTGCAGAGATTTGTAAATTTATATATGTTAGTTTAAGGGAAGGTAATCTTAGGTTATTTGTTTCATAGTTAAATTGGGTCAGTGGATTGGATGTATTGGTGTAATTAGGTGATGTAGTATGAGATTCGCTACTTGCAGGATGGTATCATATGCCACACACACCCTTTTGCCTATGGAATGGGATCATAAGTCAGCAAAAAGGACCACATCCCTTCCTATGGAGTTTTTTTTTATTGCTCTTCTCATCAGATAGATGTAGTATTCCTATCTGGATGAGAGTCAATGTCTTCTATAACCATGCTGTTCAGATGTACTTTCCTGACAGTATGATATTTGTGCTGTCGTATTCATGCTGCATTGAATACATCAATATATCAGATGGATTGACGTTGGTTTGGCTGCAGACTTTTGGCCTAAGATTGAATAAGGGATATATATTTTTTTTTCAAATGAAATCTATATAGTCTATTCATACTCGACACAAATAAAAATATTCAACTCATCTGTGAGAACTTATAAAAGCTAAAACATAAATTAAATTCTAAAATCAAGTTAAATTATAAAGTAAAAGTAATGCTAAAATGATTCAAAATTTATATGTGTGTTAATAAATGTTTGTGTGTATAATTACTGGCAGTGGCTTATTTTATTTTATTTTTTAATATTAAAAAAATTCTTAGATAAGAATTTATAAAATATATCATTATTATTAATCTTTACTACTCTGCTGAGCTAGTGACTTGGGCTAACGGTTGGAATAAAAACATTTTTTTTAACTTACATATCTGCCTACTACTATAAATTTTCTAGGTTCAAATGGTCTAGTGGCACCCTCTGTATGGCAGGTATGGTAAGATCCATTTCATCTGACTATTATAATATATATATATATATATATATATATATATATATATATATATATATATATATATATATATATATATATATATATATATATATATATATATATTACATAATGTTTATTTGTTAATATTGTTGGTTCTATTATGTCTTAGTCATTTAAGATCATCTTTCTTATTTATAGGATGGTGCAAAGGCTTATATGGAGGAAGATCTTATTATCTATAGCTAATTTTTTTAGCTAACATGTGCATTATTTACGTATAGATTTGTCTAATTGTGTCAGTCCTGCTCCATAACAATGAGACTTACTTTATTTTCTCTGGTGTCTATTAAATATATTTGTTGTCATACACTGGAAGAACTCATTAAAGTAATCAGTCTTCATTCTCATGGTAATGGTATATTTTTTATGGATTCTTGAAATAAAGCTATGATTTACTTCCATGAGTTTATTCAAGTATATTTTAAGACTGGTTCTATTTTGTGCATTACTCTCCTTAACACTCTCATCTTTCAATCTAATTAATTAGAATCCTAATGATTCCTTACATGATTTTAATTTCACATGTTGTGAATTTTTGTTTAGTTTAATAAGATTTGTTTATTACAAAAATCTGGGATTATTCTGTTTCTACTAATTGAGTTTCCGTACCCAATATCTTAATCTTTTAGGACCATTTTTATTATTGAGATATTAAGCATTAATATTCACACATTTAGCAAAGAATAATAGGCCTTTGTATGTATTATATAGTCTATGAAATAGAGTAATTTTTTGCTTCTTTGTTAGGCATATCCAAATACTTAATATATTTGAAATGCAGTACATTTAGTCAAAATACATATAAATATTTAAGTGAATATTTATATTGAAACAGTCAGCCTTAGTTCAAGATCGAGTTTCACTGTTCTACCACAGCCCATGTGTCATCCTGCTCCTTTTTTTTGTAAAATGTATATAAACTATACAAATATTTCTAAGAAGTGTCTATGAGATTTATAAACATAAATCTGAAATAAAAATTTTCTGTTAATTATTTTAAATATTAACTTTTATAGATGTGACTCAGATATATACATATATTACAGGAGCTTATATATATATATATATTTATATATATATATATATATATATATATATATATATATATATATATATATATATATATATATATATATAAAATTAAAAATACTAAATAATTTGTTGTCTTTTAAAATTGTATTTTTTTAACTTTTAATTTAATACTTTGTAATTACTTTTTTGTAATAAAACTACATATAAATTCAAAATGGAAGGTGCATTCTGTGACTGTCCAGGAATAATTAAAGGGGTGGGAAGTTTGTTTCATGATTTTAAAAGGAATTTGTAAATTAAATTTAAGGAAAATAAAATCTAAAACAAATCTAATTGATTTTCATTAGCTATTAACATGTTTATCAAATCCATTTCCAATCTGAAAATTGGTTTGAATTTTTTTTGGACAGTTATCTCACGACTGCATCTCTAATAACAATAGAGAAAGATTTTTGTAAATTAAGAATCCATTAGAGTCAGGAAGTTTAATTAAAACAAACAATCTTTGAGTGCATAAAATCTGACATAAATATGTCTCAAAATCTATTGTGTCAGAGTTTGGACAATTGTTGCTAGCTGACTTCATGTCCGTTCAATTTTTGAGAGGCCTAAGCCACCTTCCCCTCCAACTTCAGCCCGAGTCATGCCAAGATGTAACTCCTTCCACTCAAGAGTGCCATAAAAGAATTCCACCTGTCACAGAAGATTTGTTAATACTTCATAGAATCCCAAGGTAACCAGCCCAAATACAGTATAATCACATTAGCCAATTCTAATTTTGTAACCCTTTTTAAGATTAATGTTTTCTTTATGTTTATTTTTTAAAAAAAAAAACTCACTAATTGGTAAGTATGATAATATTTTTGTATCAATTTTCTTCTATCCAACTCATGCTTCTTATTATTTTTATAATTTAGTGCAATTATAATTTAATTTTAATCATATTTTTATATTTTTCACTTAATTTTATTTGTAAATTCCAATCAAACCTAGTCTTATGAGCTTCTATATTCCACTGTGGAATAGAAAGGGGGTAAAATTAATGGGTTCTTGTTCTTTATTTCTAAATATCTCGTAAGATTGGGATTGTACTTTAAATAAATACCTGTTTTTTTTTAAATAAATGTTTTATCGTAAATTTATACAACATATATAAATACTTTGCAATCTGTGGTGGAGATTAGTATCAGCTAATTTTACTAATTTCTTATTGATCATCATTGCCAAAAGGCTGGTGACTTAAATCTATTATGTAATTTGCACTTTTAAGTGCATGAATTTTAGTTTTTGTTTAATATGTTAATGAAAATATTGATTCAAGAAGGGGGAGCAATGCAAGCTTCATTAATTATAGTGTAACTTATGATAAATGACTTTAACTTACATAGGTCATTATTTTAGCATATCATTAGATATCTATTAAACCATTTAAGGATTTACTATAATTTTTAAATTTAGTGACTTTATATTATTATGATAGCTTTTGTGGAATATGTCAAATTATTAATAAGCTGCATAGGGCTTTGATCTGATTCACCTGTACCTTACACCAGGGAGTCATGATCATCTTTGTTTATCATTCTTTTCAAAGTATACAATTATATACTGCTTTGAGTCACCTGAACCTCATTTCAGAGATTCAAATCCTCCCATCTTTAATGTCCTCATTCATGATAGAAGTTTACACCTTCTTTTTGAATATGCAGGTTAGAGTAGATGAAGCTCTGTATAGATGTGCCATGATGTGGCCCATAGAAACTTCATACCTACCTTTTCTTTCTGTACCACTCTAGCATGAAGCTGGTGTGTACTACCTTTAAAAAAATTGAAGAATGATCTTGTCCTGGCCAAATGTGCCATTTCCTCTCGCTGATATTATGCTAGCACTGCCATTTCTTATAGTTAGTTTTCTAGCCTTTTAGCAAAATAAATCATAATGATAGGTGATAATAAAATGTTTTTTTTCTCTTTGTAATATTTTTCGTTGCAATTTAAATCCAACTTCTCATGAAGCTTCCCTTCCCTTTATTAAAATAAACAGTTCCTGTAATTATAGAGTTTCACAATATTTTATTGTTAAATACCCCAAAATGTAAAATAAATAAATGTTTTATTCTACTTACTGACCAAAATATATCCTTATTTTAATTTTTATAAATAAAGTCTTTAAATGAAAATAAACTTATGTATCAAATGCTATGGACATCATATTAAAATCGTATAATCAGTGAATCTCTATCATATCTTTATATATATATATATATATATATATATATATATATATATATATATATATATATATATATATATATATATATATATATATATATATATATATATATAACGTCCACCAAACCACTCAGATAAATCTATTTTTGTAACATTGAATAAAAGCCTATTTTTAAATATGCATTCAGTATTGTAACTGCCACACTAAATTAATATTTGTTAAAATAAAAATAATTGTATCAAGTTTGTTAAATGCTAATAATGATATATATATATATATATATATATATATATATATATATATATATATATATATATATATATATATATATATATATATATATAATATATATATATATATATATATATATATATATATATATAACTCATCTCGAATTTTGTACAAATAAATATTTATATTTTAAACTTTAATCCAGTTGTTCGAATCTCTTTAATATATTTATCTTATGTTTTTCTTTACTTGTATCTTGGATTCATTTATTCTCTCATCATCATCATCATCATCACCAGTTGAGTTTTTTATATAAAACATTGTAGCACTGGGCCAGGATATAATGAATTTATGTGGTATCATTGTAGGTGGTTTTCATAGAGTTATACAAATTGGGAATGGGCAAATAGGGTTGAATTTAGGATTGCTCCTGTCTTGTGTATCTTGGGGATGATTGGATTCAGGGTAATTTTGCTTAGATTCTAAATCTTGTTGGAAGGACATACATTTTCGACTGGTACAATATATACAGTAATATATGATTTAAATTGATGCTTCAAAAAATCTCTTCTGTGTTCTCATAATTTATTCAGTGAAGTTTTAGGTTAATACCATTCAAATATTATAATTTATACTTTAAACCTGACTTAATTTAATATTATACCTGTTAGAGGATTATTTGTGTGAGGAAATTAGTCTGTTTTTCCTTGGAAAGATTTTAGTATGAAGGCATTTTAAGTGCTATGGATTTCACATCTGCCACCAGCCAATATGCATTCAGACCTGTAAATTTAACAATAGTAAATAATTCATCATAAGAGTTGCAGAAATTATGAAAGGTGAACTTTTGTGGTTTACTAACATGTGATGTTTTTACGAACATCTTGCTATCTACTTTGAAATGGTAGTCAGTTTTTTATTTTTTTTTCATTTATGGACCATGTGTATTATTCTTTCATATGCTTTTCTCTGATCAAATTCTGTGTCTATAGATAGTTCTGTTGTTGTCAGTGTCAATCTCTGTAATAAAGTTGGCATGTTTTAGTTTAAGTGTAGAATAATGAGTGTGAATCCTGTTAGTTTATTTACATTTCTATTTATGAAATTGACTAGACGCTTTGTGTGCTTTACCCAACATAAATATCTGTTCAGCAAATAGGTCCTGAACAAATGTCCAATTTCCCACATTACATGTTCATAAGGGATTGACTGTGGATTTTTGTTGGATGTGAGTACATGTTTTCATTGTTGTTTAACTACCCATTTATTCCATTCTTTGGATAGGACAGAAGTAGCATAATCTGTTATATCATTACTGGAATTCCTATCTCTTTGAAATGGAGAGTGTCTTATACTTTTATGTTATATCTAGTATTAGCTTGTGGTATTGGGCAAGCTGCATAAATTTTGAAAAAAACAACAACATAAGCTTCTAATGAATATTTTTTTGTTTATTTGATAGTGGCAAAGGTCAACAAAAATCTGTAGCTAAGATCACATCTGGCCATTCTGTTATGATAGATTTTACTAAACTAATATAACTCTTTTTTACTGATTTGGCTTTTAAGCATATTTAAAAATTTTGTATGTCTTTGTATATTCTGAGCAGATAAAACCATTTTAATGACTGTTCAGTTTTGTGAGCTTTGTAGTGCCTATTTTGTAATATTTCAGGTATTACTACCCTCCACTCTTCTAAATCATTGTTTATTTTATATTTCATGACCTGCTAATCTAACTGATATTGATTAAGACATTTTGTGGTGTATAAAATTTCCTCTCCAATGAAGGTTTTAATGATTGGGGTTAAATCATTATCTTGAGATTGTATATTATGGATATTTATTATATTGTTCTCTACATTTTTATTGAATAATAAATCAATGTTATAATGTAGGGATTATCTACTAATAAATGTTGTTCCTCTGATTTACAAGGATTTTATAGTTGAATTCTTGTAATAACAGACTCCATCTAACAAGTGACTATTAGTTAGGTAGATGTGGTTCAAGAATTTGAAATATTTATGATCAGTGATCACTATAATCTCTGATCTGAGAAGCATTTGTCATAATTTCTGATAATCCAACACTATTGCTAGTGTCTCTTTCTCAATAACTGTATAAATTTAGGGATATTTTATGATATGGCTAATACAATAGAGGACTTCTGGTAAGCTGTCCTTCTGATTTGGGATAAAGTTACCCCTCGTCTCTAACAACTGCTATCGGTTTTTATGATAAATGGTTTGCTAAAATCAGGAGTTTGCTCCAGAAATATTGTTTTAATTCTAGAAAATGTCTCATCTTTCACTTTAGTCCAGTTCAATTTCTCAACTTATCTTACAAGTTTCAGTAATAGTTTCATATGATCAGAGAGATTTTGATAGAAATGATCCTAAAAGTTACACAATCTGAAAAATGATTTGATTTCATTTTGTTGGTGGGTTTAGGGAACTTCTGTATAGCACCAATGTAATCAGGATGAGATTTAATTTCTTTAAAACTGATAATAGGATCTAAGAAGACTACTTCATAACTTACTGGAGTAATCTTCTTTAAATTGATATTTATTCTTTTATTGTGGCACTCTTTAAATAAATTTTTTATATGTTGAAACTTTTCTACAATAATTGCTGATGTAATTATAACATTATCTACAAAAATAGTTATTTGTTTGATCTCAGAATGTCATTTTTTATCTAAACATCTTTTTAGGCCAGCACCATTATTGATCACTACCAATGGCATCATATTAAACTAGTAAGTAAATCATTTATATCAAATTGCTGTGTAATGGCAATCTTTTTGAGGGAGTCATATCTGGCAATAACTTGAAGTTAAATCAAAAGTAGAGAATAATGTATTATTTCCAAATTTCACGAATAATTTGTGTATGGGGAATGGTATATTCCTATCAGGGATAGTTAATTTGTTTAGTTGTCATGTATCTATACAAAATCTCATTGAACCATCTTTCTACTTCACAATCACAATTGGATTGAAATATGGTAAAGAGCATTTGGAAATTATTTCCAAATCAATCGTTTTATTAATTTGTTTGGATTTTTTTTTTCAATATTGGTATGAGATTTTGGATTAAAATGATTGGTCATGAAATAACTTTTTTCTTTTATGATTTTTTTCTATTACTCCTGATATTTCTGAGAATATAATCTGGTATCCATCAATGATCAATCACAACTTGTTTACATCATTGTTTTTTATTAAATTAGTTTCTGCAATTTTTTTTTCAATGAGTGCTTCTGAGAATGTTGATATGATGCAATCAATTGCAGATAGGTCTTATTTTGGCAGTGATGTAATCTCTAAAACCTCTTCACCTATCTTGACTGACTTGTTTTGGATATCAATCACACATTAGTTCATGTGCTGGAAGTTTGCTCCTAAAATGACTTCATGTATTAGACCATTTAGTACATGAAAAACATGATACATATTTGTTTGGCCGATTTTTAATTCAATCTATATTTGTTTTTGTTCTAGTTTAGCTTTTCTATTGTTAGTCACGGTAACCTGTATGCCCCTGAATCATATGATTCTTATATTTGGATTTTTATTTATGATTTTATTATGGAATGTATTAGAAATTACTGATACTTGGCTACTAGTGTCCAACAAAACCTTAACTAGTAAATTATTAAACTGTATTTCTATCATGGATAAATTTTGTAAACTATAATCAGATGCTTTATCTTCCCATGAACATATTAAGTTAGTGATTTCCCTTGTTAATGTTTCACTTTTGTTCCTCTTCTTTATAATATGGTTCCTTAAAACAAGAAATTATATGTCAAGTACCATTTTAGTTCATTTTGAGGGTGGTTTTAGATGTAGTTTTATTATACCCGGATTTGATGGTTTTTGTGGACTGTTGAGATTATTGAAATATGATTGTGATTGTCTAGATATTTATACATTCTTCCATTGTTTCTATCACCATTTTTATTTCATTTGATCTTCTAACAATGATGGTGATAATCCTTCTTTTGCAATTGATAGCATTGACTGATATTTCTTCTTTTCTTTTTTGGGAGTTTTTATCATATAATGATCATTTATAGAAATGTTATTCAAAAGAACTTCAACATGTTCAATACTCTGTACATTGGTACAGAGTAAAGACTGTTACTATTTTTAATGAGAGGTAATGTTTCACAATTCTTATCATTTGACTTTCACTTAAATGATATGTATTTCGAATTTCCAATTTGGCCACCTGTTATCTAAATGATTTAATTAAGATTTATGCAGGAGTATTTTTATATTTTTCTTGGAAGTGTTGATACAGCAATCTTTATTCCAAAAATTTTTCATTAGCAATGCTTGGTATTCATGAAAAGTAGATGATGTTTGAAATAATGACTTTCGCCAAAACAGTACCTCTCCTTGTAAGTGACTGTAATCCACTGTCAATTTTTCTCCTTCTGACAGGTTAGTATTGACTGAGAAATATGAATTCAGGCATATTAAATGCTCAATTGAAGCCTCTTTTGTAAAGTGTTTGAATAGTGCAAGCTTTACAAATAGGTTAATAGTATCCATTTGAACATGGTTATTTGTACTATTTATTTCAGATGCTTTATCTATAATTGGCTGTACCATTTGCTCACCAATGTCACCCATAGATCCAGTGAAGATAGTTTCTTCCATACCATAGATTTGAGCTAAATTATCTGCTTCTTGGTAAATATTTTATGGTTGATTCAGTTTACCTTGTTTGACATTCATACTATCTATTTTTTTATGATGAAATCTAATTTTTATATCATTAGATCACATTCAATTTTCAATGTTTTAATATTTTGGATGTCTTGTATATGCTTTTCATTTAGTATTTGTAATTTAAAAAAAATGTATTCTATATTTTTCAATTTGTGATTTATTGAATTGTTTATGCTTTCTACTTGATCTTTATAAGTCATTTTTACCTTCGATTAATTTTTCAACATTGTTTTTTGTTTGGATGATATCAATTTTAATTAAGATTTGTTTCATCCTAATACATTCATCATTTTTTAAAGTATTCATTTTTTTACAATTTTCTAATTTGTGATATAGTTATTTTTTTATAATAATCCCTTTCTGAATATAATTTTTCTATGTCCTTATGAATTCAATTCTGATATTACTTCTGATTTTCTAGCACTTCCGTTTTGAAATCATTATAAGATTTTACTATTTCATTAAATGTATTGTCAACTTTATTTTCAATTTGTTATCTGAATTCAGTAAATCTTGGAGGACATTTATCATCTCTTTCTTCACTATCTTTTTTAATTTCTTGCATCATATATAATGATAGTTTCATCATCTCATTTTTTATTTCTATCTTGACATCATCATTTTATTTTTTCATTTTTTTGTGTCATATTTAATGATTATTTCATCATCTCATTTTTCATATCTTCTTTAGTGACAATATCCAATGAAAGTCTTATTATCTGGTTTTTCATGTCTATCAACAAATTTTGTAATATCATGATCAACTCGTTGAGAATGGGGGCATTTGATTATGTTCCTACCATTCTTTGTGTTTTTACAATCATTGGTGTTTCTTAAAAATGGGTTATTTCTGAGACAGTTCCACCAGATATTTCAATATTTTGTTTCATTATATTTTAAAAGTATAAATTTCTATGCCATCCCTAAGAGGATGTTGTATTCATTCAACCTGTACTTCCATTTACTTGCTAACATATTTATTAGATTCCATTTCTATTACTCTAATTTTACTTCTGGTTATCATTTAATATGTAAGTTATGTTATATTTATTTCATAAAATAATATTTGTGTTTTTAACTCAAACTAATTTTTTCTATGTGTATCAAGTAACTTGATAGACATCATAAGGACTTTCCTGCTGTCATACATATAAAATGAGTTATAATTTAATTTCCATTTGATTAAAACATTGTTCATTTATTTATATATTTAACACGCTATTTTATATCTCATTTTATGCTTTGTTTATTTGGCTGACTACATGATTATTTTATTAATATCTGTTTGTTGATGTTGTTATTTGTGTCTTTTCCACTCATCACTTATTAAAACTATTGCCATATTATAACATAATCATACAATTTTGAGCCTCTGAGGTTTGGCACCATTTAAAACAGGATGGGAAATTTATATATGATCAGATTCCCAATGATTTATGGTTTTGAAACTGCAACTGATCATAGTATCAATTTTATCAGTTATGATATGACAACCATGTGGGTACATGCCTAACACAACCAATGCCATCTATAATGGGATGGTCTTATCTTCTTGTGATATGTATGTAACTATGGTCATCCATTTGGTATTCTTGGTAAATGGAAAGTGCATAAAAGAAAAAATACATATTTTGAAAATATTTTGCAGAATTTATCTATTTTACATAGTTTAAAAGATCTTTAAAAATAAATAAAAATTATCATTGAATTTTTTAATTATTAAAATATTATTATTAAACAAAAATTAAAGAATGTTAATCTACAATTGTTCTTTAAAAATGAATATTTCTTATTGTTACAACTTTTAATATATTCATAAAGTTTGAATCTTTAGATATATTTTATTTCAGTGTTTTAAATGTTCTCATTTGGCATATTATTCATGGTTTGAATATATTTTTTGCAAATCAATGCTTTTTAGTAATGCAGTATATGTTTAATGTAAATTTGATCATCTGATGTTTAAATAGCTAGTAATTGCATTGTGCTTTAGAGTATCATAATAGAATTTAACATCATGTGCAATGAATTTGCTTTGTTCTTGCATTTGGAGTTGTTTCTCACAGTCTTTGTTAGTATATGCAGTTAGTAATACATCTTGATAATGGTTTTCTTCATTTCTTATTTAATATTGCCAATGTTAACTTTTCAAATTCAATGCTGATTTTTTAATGAATAGTCACAAAATTAAGGAAACTTAATTTTTACGTATTTTTCACCCTATAGAACAATATAATAATTTATAACACTTTGCTTCATTTTTACATATATTCAGACTTTTTTGTCAGTCAAAACAATTAAAGCTCATTTTGATGATTTGCTTTACTTTTGTATTTTAATAGTTAATATAAATATTTATACTGTTTTTAATTAGGAATATTTTAACAAATAAATGACGTTTAGATAGTACTATAAAATTATTTATATTGATAGTCAATAATCCATGAGAAGAGTGTTAAGTGAGTAGCAAAATTCACATTTCAGTTTAAAATTTATCATTAATTTTGTATTAATACAAACTTTTAAAGTCAAGTTATCTTGCTAAACAATAATATTATATTATCTGGATTAACTTTTATTTATAACAAAATAAATATCTCATAGTTATACATTTTAGCATCTTTTTAAAGTTTTAGTTCAAAAACGTAATTATTAACCAGTTTTGTTTTAGTAACAAAACTTTCTCATGCCAGAAGTCAAGCAATTGTATTTGCGTTTTTGCCTTCTGCTGAGAAACTTTGTTAAGATATTTTTTTACAACTTTAAAATTCATGTATATTTTTTCTAATATTTTATTTTTTAAAAAAATATCAAAAGATGGTAGAATAATAGGATAAGCAGGTCTTCAAAGTTTCTTTAACTCCATGACAGTGGGTGTCTTTTATATATTTCACAACTTAAAACATTGCAATATTACTTTGAGAAAATAATAAGATGCTCTAAAAATTGCATTTTTTTGAAAAAAAATTATTATTCTTGTATCATATATGTGTGATAATCATTAGAAATCAATATATTTATATTATTATACATTAATTTTTTATAGAAATGTTTTATTTTTTAAATATAAAAAAATATATTCTTCTGTGTAATGTTTTAATAGATTATAGTCATGAATTACAACTGTATAGAAATGATGCCACTATAGAGACTGTTATGGGAAAATTACAAAAAAAATAAACATAAATGGATAGATTTATTAGACATTAAAAATAATTTATTCAGATTTGCAAAACAAACATCAAACAAAGAATTTGTTCATTTTGGAAATTGAATCTGCTCTACCTTAAATTCAATAATGTGACAGCACTTTTTTAAAAATAATTTAATTTCTATACAAAATATCTACCAAATGAGGTAAAATTTATTTTCTTATGATTTTTAATAATGGTTTAATTTTAAAGTGAAAGTTGAAGGCTTTAATCTAGTCAGAATAAAGAAATCTGTTAGATAGTTTGAAAAGTATAAAAAGGTTTAATCTTCATTTTAAGAAAGAATATTATTTGAATTTTCTTATCGATACCAATATCTTGAAACAATAATATAAATACAAATGTGAAACTTCAATTCAAATTTGTAAGTTAATTTTATTACACTTATAGTGTCAATTTAATATTAGTAATGACAAATATCAGCCCACTCCTTTCCTGCTGTAACAATTAAGTATCACACAAAACTTGTAATTTATATGTCAATTCTTATCATTTCAAATCCTTATTACTACTGAATTTAAATTTTTGACTTATATTCTATCTCTTTTATAGTCACTCTGTCTTTGTTAGTTGATATTTTATTAATTCTTCTCTTGTGAAACACTATATATATCAAAAATGTATAGTCAAATGCTTTCAAGTCTAATACAGTTTCTTCAATTCCTTAGATTGACTTATCTACATTCTAATATTTTCACATTAATGCAATATGATTCATACCTTGATTCTGTCTAAGTTTTATACATTTTTTGTTATAATTAAGATTTCAATTTTCATTCCAATGTAAATCTTTCTTGCAGCATGTTTCATTTCTGAACTTTAATTCTTTCAATAGATGATAAATAATATGTCTATTTTTTGTTCTCTTATCTTTATATTTTGATTTGTATTCTTTATTCATAATTTACATTCTTATTTTAACTGAATATCTTTGCATTCTTTTTCTGTTAAGTATACACATTTTTGATTGATATGTAACAACTCCCAAAAAAGTATTAATGCAAACTTTACATTTCATAGTCTTTATAACCTGAAATTATTATTACCAAATCTGAATAGTAATGTTTAAAATCTATTATTCATATTATATTTTCCTAACCGTCTGATGAAAAATTATTATTTAGATATTTTGCACATATCTTCAATATTTTTTTCAATAGTCTCTACCAATTATTTTCAAAATACAAGTAATAATTTCGTCATTTACCATTAAATAGTCTTACTTCTTCATTCAATATATTTAAAACATCAGAAGTATTTTCTTGATCTTTATTTCTATTTAAAATTGATTCACCTAATATTTATTTCTTAAACAGTACATACTTGCACAAAAAGTTTTTAATTTTTTATGACAATATCCAATATATATATATATATATATATATATATATATATGCAATGGGTCTTATAGTAATATATGCGCTAGACGTTGTTTTCTTCTACTGCAGTAGGTTTAACACATTTATATAAATTTTGAGAAATGACATTTGTGTCAATAAATTGGCAAATCGTTCTGTAATTAACAATGTTATGACTTGTTATAGTAGCCTGTCTTTGCTGTATATATTTATATATAAAAAAAAAAAAAACAACAACTAAAGCCTATTATTTAGTATACATATTATTTTAGTGTAAGCGGTTATTTCATAGTTTTTTTATACAGATATATAACATTTTTAATTAAAAAAAAATTTAATAATTATATATATATATTTTACATTAAAATTCTTATTAATACTATCTTCTTTTAATTATACAACATCTAGAAATATAAAGTTAAAATGAAGAGTGTAATGTTAAGATTTCGACAATTCCTTTGATATATATATATATATTAAAAAAATATATTACATTTGCATAAATGTTTCTATACATCTATATTTAACACAAATAATATAAATATATTTGTAAATGTATGCCAATGGCTTCTTCCTTTAGAAAAAAATAATAATAATTGAATTTAATTTTGCATCATAATAATGTGATAGAATTGCCCCCTCCCCTTTCAATTAATGCATTTATGTAAACATATTTTTAACTAAGGGGGGAGGGCACAAGCAAAAAAAGTAGTGAGTAGAAAAAATGTCATAAAATAAATCTGACATGTTTAAGACTTGCAGATGTCACGCAAAATTATCATCACCATTAATAATGCTCACACGCAGTTGCTGTCGAGAGAGGCTAAACTTGCCCTCGTTTTGTTTAAATAATAGCTATAAAATATTTCTAAAAATGAATTATTATTTTGTTTTCAAATTAAAGATTGTTTTATATCTCATAATCATTTTCAAAACAGTTAAATATTGTCATTTTTTATAAGTATTGTGTTTATATATATGATGGTATTAGCATCATTATTTATTTAAATAAACAATAAAAACACGCTATCAAAATAATAAAAGTAAACAATACTATATATAAATAATATTTTAGTAACTAATCCAAACAAACGTGTAGCTTATAGTTAGGTTACAACAACTGTACTTGGGCAATATTAAATTTTATGTTGTATATATAATACATAAATTTGAATAATAAAAAATAAAAAGTCAATACCCATTAACCAAGGCAGTTTTACATTAATTAAAATAATATCTTTAATATAATAATAATAATAATTTTACAGCGCTACCAAAAAGTCAGCAAAAAGTAATAAGAAGTATAAAATTTTAAATAGAACATAAATCATCAAAAAGCAAGAAAGGAAACACACACACAAGGGAGTTTTTTCTGTCAAAAAGGTAAAAAAAAAAAATTTTTATAATATAAAACTAAGAACAAAAAAGCAAGCTTGACATCAGGAGGAAAAAATCTTAAATTATCTAATGTAAGAGAAATTAGCACAAATTCAAACAATGCAGGAAATGCTAAAACGTATGCAAATGTGATAAAAACAAATATATCTTTCAAAAAAAAATATAGAATCAACACAAACTACAAGATTTAGAACAGCTAACAAAAATAACATTGGGAATATAAGCCAAGGCAATGAAAATTATAATAAACCAGAATTTCAAACGTGGACTGAAGAAGATTTGATAGAGGTCAATCAAAAATTCAATGAAATCATACCTAAAAAAAATATTTAAAACATTTAATAAATTCTTTTCGAATAAATCTACAGTATTAGCAGTTACTGACAAAAATTTAACTTTATCTAAATTCCCAAGGGATCTCCTATATAACGAAATAGATGAGAAAAAATGTGGTATGCTATACAAACAATCGGAGACCATCGAAATTCTAGATATAAAGCGGTTGATTTCTTTAACGAAAAACAATGTACAGATTTCCAAGAAAAAAATTAAATTACTACAAAATTATGCTCTCATTATAGTAGATAAAAATTTACAAAATTATTACAAAGAAACATTGAGAAATACATACTTTTTAAAAAAAAAAAAAGTGGGCCGCGACGTGCACCTGCAACCCGGGCAACTGCAAGTGCAAGGCAGTCGCGCTGACCACTCGACCATTAATACTTCGGCTATAATATACAAGATTTTACAAAATTAATACAGCCATATGGTCAAACTATATATATATATATCATACCGATTTACTGCACATACATACCTATTCCAATCTACACCAACAGTTTTTATTTTAAAATTAAGTTAAATGACAATATCAATCCTGAAAACATCCATAACCATATAATAGATCAGGAAGTTAATTTGACTGTGCAAATAAAAGGCCAAGACAACAATGCTATCGTTTGGAATCAGAGCGCATCTAGCTGTAAACTGCACAAACAATAAAAACAACTTAACCTCAGCCGATCTGTCTCAAGAAAAACCAGAGCAGGGAACAGATCTGGGACCTACCATGAAAGAGAAGGCAAAGCTATTAGACAGACCCCAAAATAATGCTACACAGACAATAAATAAAATAGGAAAGATGGATAAACAACTACTAAATATAGAAAATAGTGAATATACAGATACCAATAAGATGAAAAAAATAGACATAGAAACAGAAAAAAACAAAAAGGGAAAAAAAAACATCTAATATAAATATATCAAACTCAGAAAACCAAATGAGTGTGCAGGAATCAGATCAACCAAACACACAAAATATGATAATAAGCACAAACTTACAAATTGATGACCAAGCACCAAATATAGTGGATAATAATCCTCCGAAACAAGGCAAAGAGACTCGACAATTAGATAAACAATAAGAAAGCAAAAACAAAACAGCAATGAATAAAACACAGTTATTCAATAAAAGCAAATTAAATAATGAGTGAAATATACTGCAAACATGAAGAATAATAAACAAGATAAGCACACAAATCATTGAAGAAATAACTACAGATATATCACAAAATATATCAGTAGAAGTAGAGCAAAAAAGAAAGCCAGGCCAACCCCCAAATAAGAACAGATGTATATAAAAAAATAAAAACTGAAGAAACAGATAAAGATCAAACCAACCCATTTTGTCAACCAGGTGAATTTTCTGATGAAGAAATAGAGCTGGACTATGTAGATGCATCTGAGACACTATCAATGAACAACAGAGATTAAAATAACAATACACTCCAACAAAATAATAATGATAATAAAAATAGCAGCAATTAATGTCACAGGATTAAATGTGATTTCCAAATTGTACAAAATTAAAAACTGGATCAAAGAGACTAGACCACACACATTATAGGGCTGTTAGAAACCAATATATATGCAGCATCAAAAGTAAATCCCAGAAGATATTGAAATGTTGAGGGGTTCTGTGCATGCTCCATGAATACCATGTCCCCATGGCAGTAACTGGCCTAGTAATTAACAATATATGCCCATTCATAACTTTCAAAATAACTCATATAGATTCACACTTACTAATTGTTACCTTTTATCACAAAATCATCACAGTCAATATAGTCTTCATTTACATGCCAATACAAAACACAAAAATTGAGACAATAATATCAACCATAAATTCAAGGCTAGAAACCACAAGAAACGTTACAATTCTAGTTGGTGACTGTAATACATCATACCAGGAATTTACAAAGAAATGGATACACAGAATATCAGTTCCACTTATGGGTGGCCAAGGTTTCCTGCCAGCAAATGCAATATCATTTCACAATGGCTGGTTTGAATCTTTAATTGATGTATGTTTCTATTCGCTGGTATTGCATCATTTTATCAAGATTAAACTTACCCCAACAACCTTTTCTGATCACTCTGGGCAAATGATCACAATCAGCATAAATAATATACAGACAACTGCACTTCCACTCACAAGAATGATCAGAATCTTACTGCCTGCAACTACAAATGTATTTCTGTTTTCAAAATCTTATATAATGTTAAATAAAATTCAACCAATAAATCTATACCCTATGCAACAGTATAAAACTTTCATAAACATACTATCATTTAACATCAACCACTTGGTTAGAAACCAGCCACCACCATCAAAAATCTTAGAAAATGCTGAACAACTCCACAAAAGAATACCTGCAATTATGTGAACACAAAATGCACAACAGTATATATATAGGTCATGTGACATCTGACTTGTTACTATTACTATTATATATATATAGGTGTAAGACAAGGTGACTCCATATCTCCAAAACTTTTTACAGCAGTGCTGCAAGAAGTATTTTGTGGATTAAAATGGGAAACTAAAGGAGTGAAAGTAAATGGAGATTATTTAAGTCATTTAGATTTCGCAGATGATGTAGCTGTTTTTGCAAATAATGCTTCCGAGCTGCAGGAAATGTTGCAGGAGTTATCAGATGAAAGTAGGAAAGTAGGACTAAAGATAAATATTAAAAAGACTAAAGTAATGTTTAATCGATTTGCTCCAAATATGAAAATAAAGATTGATTATGATGAATTAGAAGAAGTTAAGAGTTACAAATACCTTGGTCAGATTATTAATACAGATGGAAACATAATAGAGGAAATTAATCATAGAATTAAACTTGGTTGGAGTGCTCTTGGTAGAAATAACTTGATATTAAAAGAAAATATGCCTATGTGTTTGAAAATAAAGGTTTTTAACAAATGTGTTTTACCAGTTCTTACTTATGGATCTGAGACTTGGACACTTAATAGAAGATCAATACAGAGACTTCAGACCACTCAAAGAAGTATGGAGAGATGTATGTTGGGAGTAACAAGAAGAGATCGAAAACGCAATGTATGGGTAAGAGAACAAACATGTGTTACTGACCTCATTGAAAAAATTAAAAGATTGAAGTGGAGTTGGGCTGGACATATTGCTAGAAGAGATGATAATAGATGGACAATTGAAATTTTAAACTGGATTCCAAGAGATTGTAAAAGACCCAGAAGGAGACCACATGTAAGATGGATGGATGAAATAAGAAAATGTGTAGGGGTGATTTGGAGAAGAGAAGCTAAAGATCGGAGAAGATGGATTAAACTTGGAGAGACCTTCATCCTGCAGTGGATTGATAATGGTTGATAATGATATATATATATATATATATATATATATATATATATATATATATATATATATATATATATATATATATATATATATATATATATATATATATATATATATATATATATATATATAACTTATTTAACATCAAAAAACTCTCATTTATTTCAAGTAGCTAGTCAATTGAATTTAATATTAACTTTTAGGATCAAACAAGGGATGGCTAGTGTGTTTATTTATTAATATTAACAATAAGATCAAGTATACCCGGGTGCCAAATTGCAACTACAAATCATAATACCCACCAGCGATAATCATCATTAGACATGTTTAAGACTATAGAAGATAATGGAGAAAGTAACTAAATCATCTCTCAAAAAATAATAATATTGATAAAACCATTCAATCTATGTGGTCTTAATTTCAAACCTAGCAATAGTCATGCAAATATTTCAGGATAAAATATTTCATTAAATTCATAATAATGTAATAACTTTCTTCCACAACTTTATTATAAATATTTGATCTCGAGTGGTAACTACTGAAAATATTATATACATTTCTCATTTATATATGACTGGAAGTAAATCAGTAATCGATGCAGAGAACTCATAATTTATGCTCATAATATAAAATTATTATTTTATTTAATACAAGATAAAAATTATCTTAAATATATCATCCCCATTTAATTCCATTACTTTATTTTTCGTTCTCAGCATTCATCATTTTTAATAGCTACAATTATATAACACTGAATATCTGTGTTATGTTCTCTAATCTAAGAATCCCTAATCTTATTTCTCTAAACACATATCTTTTGATCAACTATCAATTCATGATTCCTATTTTAATAATAGTATAATAATGTAATTATAATAAGCTACTTGAATTCCAAACTAGCTGTTAGACTAATAATCAAATTTCTTTTTCTCAAGGTCTAGATCTGCCAAGAGTTGCCCTTATAAGCGATTACATTGTGATGGATATGATCCCATATATGTTAAAATAAATTTTAATATGAGTTTACTAATAGAAATCACTCTAAACACCGAGAGCAAGAAAGGGATTTCATGTCTGCTCCCAATATTCACAACATTACAATGAACCAAATGATTAAATTTATTAAACTTAAATTAACTATTCCCTGTAATTTTATTTCATATTATAGAATCTGCTTGACCAAATTTAACTACTAATTTTAAACCTATTATATTTTGCCAAAGTCAACTATGGAAGTAAAACATGGACATTAATCATATAAATCGATCCAAAAATTACTTATGAAAGTAAAACACAGAAATAAATCATACAATTAGATTATGCAAATTAACTATGAAAATAAAGTATGTGAAAATGAATTACATAAAAGTGACTTATACAAAAATGAATTATGTGAATCGAATATGGACACTATATAAAAACCAATACTGTAAATCAATCATGGAACTAAATTATCAATATAAAATGAATAATTAAATTTAAATATGAACTAATACTACTTTAGATCTAGGTGCTGAATGTAGATTCTAGAGCTATTTGAAACATCAAAACACAAGACGCAATGTAATTTTACAACAATAATATTTTTATTACATTAACAATAATGATGAAAATAAAAATAAAACCATTTAAATATAATATTGTTACACTCAAATATATGATTCAGATCTAATAAAAACTAATTTTTATAATACCAATACATATCGAAATTAACCAATTTTCTGAATGTCTTATTCATTATTTTGACCCATTTATTTATTAAAATAATAATAAAAAAAAATGCTTAACGCACAGAATCAGAATTCCATATTTAACTTTAAGTAAACCTATAAATTGCTACTCCCCCCTTTTTATGGTAAACATTATCCATTGGACTATTCCAAAATAATTTATTCATTTCAATTATTCTAAACAGCAATGATAAATAATCATCAATTTCCAAATCATTTCAACAAGCGATAACTTTTACATTTCTTATGAAGAAGGATGATATGCCATGAAAAATCCCCTACTGATCTTACAGATGAGTTTGAATTCAAAAATCTACACTTTTACATTCATGCCTGTCAGATCTTTACATTTTTCGACTGTATATATTTTGATAGGTCAGCATGTTGCCCTAGCTTGACGACCCTCAATTTACCATCCTTCACAAAAATCGACCACAGATCAGTTAGTTTCTAAATTAAAATCTTTGTTATACCCCATCAACACACATACATCTGACTGAAATTCTTATCCTGTCAAGGCAAATTTTATTATGTCCTACATAAGAAAAACAACTCTTCATATTCCACACCACCATGCAGTATTTTATATGTGCACACATCAACGTCTTGTTAAAAAAAATTAAAAAACAACAACAACTCCAAACTTCAAATGTCTGCTTTATCCAGCAGAAAAGATGTCATCTAAGACCTAGAATCATGTTAAAAACTGTTGTCTATACACTTTTTTCAATATAAGCATGCACAACATTTTCTACAACTTGAACAATAACTTTATTAATAATTCCATATCTCAACAAAATAAATGGAGTGAAAATCAGTCATCTTCTACTGCCATGGTAAATAAATCATGAGACAGCCACTTCCCATCTATGGGGTGGTAGGATAACTTTACGTCAGTAATGACAAGCATTTATAGCTTTATATATGCCCACACATACATCGATTACAGTCTAGATAAATGACAAAGACTAACCAGATCCCGAATCAAAACATATATGAATTATTTCAATTTTAAACAGTCAAGCCAACAACATACACCTAATATTTATATTAATAACAGATTATCAAAACTTATAGCATAATTATGGTTTTTCGCACAACCATCCAATCACTCTTCATATCTAATATCAAGCACAAACAAAAAATTTGTTAAGAATAAAAAATATATATCATTTCTCTCTATTCTTCTTTTTTTAATTTATGTAAGCATTTATACTTCAGTGGGATCAAAATCATTTTCCCTTCTTTCCTTTAAACATTTTAAAAAACATAAATAAAAAAATAAATTAATATAATGTGGTGGTTAAACATGCAGCATATTATATCAACAAAATGAAATAAAGAATAAATAACATATTATATAAACAAAATGAAATAAAGAATAAATATCAAACATTACGATAGTCTCTTTGCAATGTCTTTTCTTCAACTATCCTTCAAGTAATTACTGTATTCAGTTCAATTTATTTGGAGATAGCTATATAGATGCACAGCACAGATATTTATTTTTACTCAAATGTATATAAAAATGCACAGACAGTTATTTGAATCAAAATAGATAAAAATGCAGACAGTTATTTTAAATCAAAATGTAGCTACAGGATAATTAATACTTTTTAAAAAGTGTTCTGTTCATTACCTTCCACTTTGATGAGTTTTTTCCTGGGTTTAAATTCATTTGTTTCCCCTTTCTTCTTCTTTACCATTTTAAGGCTCAAAATATAGACAAGTAGATTCAGATTATCAAACACAAATTAGCTCTTAAACATCATACAGAGGTGGGCTTCGGTTTCTTCAAACGAATTTTAATGAGCCAAATAATTATTGCAATATGAATTGGTTGTTCAATATCATATATAAGTTTAATAGTTCTCTCCTTACATGAATTTTTTATAAGCCAAATAGACAGGTTGTGGCATTCAGCATAAAATATCTTATTAAAAGTTGATTTCTTCATAATTGACTTTAGGGAGAAAAATGTGCACCACTTATATATGAATTAGAAATTCATATTTTGGTTATACTGTAAACCTAAACACATTATTAAACTCTGAGAAAGAAAATTTAAAAAAAAATTTTCAGAGAAACCTTCAGAGATAAATTAATTGAATTAGTCCCCTCGTTCTTAATTAGCAAAAGTTCTGTTTTCTTATTTTGAATTAGCAAAAGTCCCCTTTGTTCATTTTCTCCCTCCCCTTTTATATTCACAAGGAGGGGGAAGAAAAAATATCTGTTAACCCCTCCCTCTCCTGGTGCTTTCTCCCAAACTTTAATCGAAATTTCTTTCTCAGAGTAAACAATTGAACCATTTGTTACTTGTTAATTTTGACACCCTTTTATCTTAAACCATATATTTTGGTTAACACATTATCAGTTAATTTATGGAAAAGCAATCAAAATAAAATCTAATCAAAAGATAAGCTTACTGACACTTTTTGGTAAAACAAATGTTACACACTTTTTTTTACTTAAATAATTTCTTATTTAGATTTACATTTTTGAGCTAGAAATAATAAATTAGAACAGATTCATTTATTTTTCCCTCTCCCTTTTTCCACACTTATCATGAATAATGTAGAAAATTATGTCAATTTCTATAAAGGAAAGAAAAAAAAATTAAACCCATATATCTGCATCACACGCACATACATATGCAGAACATTCAATAAAAAACTGCCTATTCAGACATGAACGCAAAATATCAACTATAATTTCTTATAATTACAAGCATAATATCAATTATAGTATCTTATAATTTTAAGCCTATTCTCCTGAAAAGAAACTGTCAAACTAAAGCCACTGATAATTAATTCAATTTCAAATTCTCACCAACTTTTTAGTAATAGATATTAAAATTCATAAAGACTTTATCTTAGCCATATAAATATTTATTTCTCAATTATCATATTCGTAAATTAGTATAGCAGCATTAAAAAAAATCAATCATCCCCCTGAAATAAATAATGCTAGCTATATTTTATACAAACACCAACTGTATCTCTATATATGTTACATTTGACCTATTGATTTATCAAATAAAATTTTCAACTTTTCTTCCATTAAAAAAAATTTTTTTTGCCTATAATTAGTTTCATTTCTTACAATTGATTTATAGATGAAATAAACCAAAGGCTATAATATATATATATATATATATATATATATATATATATATTTGGTATATATATATATGTATATATGTGTGTGTGTGTGTGTGTGTACATTCTTTAAAATATAAACATATACAGTTATATTAAAAAGGTTTTTAATAATTTCATATTTTCTAAGTAAAAATGTTTTCTTTTTATATTATTTAAATCCATTTTTTTTTAATTTAAAACTGAGAGAGAAAGTTAGTCAATTCTAAAGATTTCAGTCTACTGTTTAAAAATTGAGAGAGAAAGATAAAGTCAATTTTACATAACTTCAGTGTTAGAAAAGTGGGAGTGAAAAAAAACTCATTAGTCAGCAATTATAGTTACAAAGAGACTGCAGATCATTTTGGACCACACCAAATAATCAATATTGAAGAAATATAAAGTTCAAAAATAAGATCAGATATTTGCATCACAACTGCACTGATAATGTACATTTTATAGATAAGCAGGTGTTTCAGTAGATAAGTGTGCATGACATCATCAAAAAGTCAGCACATATATTGTCTGAAAGAAAGATTTAGAGGGTTTAATAAGTCTTATTGCTCCTTGGATCAAACACATCATTATTATTTTATATACTTTAAAGGATTCTACAGCATTGTGGATGGGTAGAAAAGATATTTTGAGGGAACCTCTTGACTTTCAAAGAACTCTATGCACTTCTGAATAGTGTATTCTGAAAAGGAAATTAACAAATAGCATCATATGGCTGGTCTCCAGACTAAAGATGACTCTGAACCTTGATATTGCTTCAGCTATGTCATTGCTAAATTCAAATAAAGCACAAAATAAAATGCTAAAAATTTATAAAAGTAGAAAATAGACATTTATCTATTAACATACCCAAACTCAGAACCGAAAGAACAAATGAAGAACCATCCCAATACTAAAATAGTGTATATAAAGAAATGTACTCTATGCAATAATATCATCATCATCATAGTAAAACCAAAAAAAAAGTACAAGCCTGATATTAAAATGAAACTTTTTCAGTAAAAGCGCTGTAATTCATTTATCTATGTATATTAAACAATAGAATGTGATTCAATTCAAAATTCTAACTCTTTTCACACTTATAAAAACAAATCTTGCTTAAAGTTATTGGTAAGCTCCATCTAGTGATCATAAAATGCAAGCTTAAAAGCAAGTTATGAAATTTATAACTTACATATATATATATATATATATATATATATATATATATATAATTTTAATTATCATACTATATATATATATATATATATATATATAGTATGTCATTATAACAATTATTGTTAAAGAAATTCTTAGCCAGAATTTAAATATTAAAAATTTAATAAAATTTATTGCATCAAATAAATTTTCAATGCCATCACATCTTAGTTTATTGTATCTGACAACTTGATGATTTGTGGTTGTGACATATATTTGTTTATTAAAGAATGTGACTAGATTCACAATATGAAATTTCCATACAAAATTGTAGATGGTATCTGTTGGATCTTAACCAGTTGTAATCTGTAATTTCACATATTATTACACACGAAATTCAAAGTTTAATGGAAAAAGGTAACTCACAAACAACCTTTTAAATAAACCTCAACCGGGACTAGCATCTTTATTATATGTCACTAAAATCAGGAAAAACTTGATACACATTAAATTTGTCATAATATGGTAAATTGATTTCATTTAACTTTATTTATCAATGCACACAATTATATGAACTTTAAAATGATGACTAATAAAATAAACTTCAAGTTTCAAATAAATAAAAATAAACATTTTATTGCAAATCAATATACATTCTAATCCAGAATTTAACATAAAGTAATTTTTAAGATTAGATTTTATAATATATTTATAAAATCCATGGGTAAATAAGAATTGAATATACACAATAAAATCAAGATCATAACATAGTTTACCTTCGATATATAATATATTTTAAATATTTCAATATCAAAAGTGAAGTTGGTTTTACATGTAAGGCCATTTTACATATCAAATCCAAATCATATGCTGGTGTGTATTTATTATTTCAGATCTTAATATTATATAAAGACAACATAATATAGATTCTGATTATGTAAATCTACAATTGTCACTGACAAAACATTACTATGCATCTAATCATCATCACAATAATTAGTCATAAATAATGCTTGAAATTCACTGTCAGATATATGAATAATTAAGAGACATACAATGTTATTAAATAAATTATAAGAATACTTCAAAAACGTATAAATGAGTACATAAATCAGCATTTAATACACTGTAAGTATGCACTAAATTATTTAAAATGGTTGAAATATATAAATCATTCTAAAACTCAATGCATATAAACTTCATCCTCAAATGTTTTATTTTATTTACTATCAATGTATAAATGGCACTTACATGCACACACACACACACACACACACACACACACACACACAATATATATATATATATATATATATATATATATATATATATATATATATATATATATATATATATATATATATATATATATATATATATATATATATATATATATATATATATATTGAAGCAGATGATCTGATGCTCAGATCCTGCTTCACAGCCCAAATCCAATCTCCTACCAACTAACTATAATCAAATCCATCTTTACACACGTATATACATAGCTAATAATATGTATATATTTTGTTTGCTTAGTATTATAACATAAATCATGTAAACACATATGTATTTTAATTTAAAAATATTTTATTTAATAATATTCGCATGTGTATATGGGTGTAAGTAATAAATCTATATATATTTCAGTGTAGGAGATTGCGAATAAATTAGTAAATATATGATATTTTGTCATATGTAATTTTGTAGCCAGAAATGTTGCAATCTTGTTAAAAAGTCTCTCGAAAAACAATTACCCAAAAGATCCCTTAGATAAAAGTAAAAGATTACAAATTTGTAATAATAAAAAAACCCATTAGTGGAAATTGTCCATGCTAGCTTGTTTTAAAATCATAAGATTTACTTTAAAACAATTGTTCGAGAAACTGATAACAAAATTGCATTGTTTCAAACATCTTACTGATAAGAGTATTCAGTCAAACTATTCCAGATGAACCTTAAGTGCTCAAACTGCCTCAGGTCCAGCAGTAGTTGCTAAGTTACATTTTCAAAATAAAAGTATATATACTACTGGATTTGAATCCACAGGAGAGGAGACCATTAAATAATTATGTTGCTATACATATTCCATGCCAGTTTTGATTCTCACTCAATGTGTCATGAGTAAGGGAAATTTCGCCTTTTCCCTCTGTTCTAATATGCTGTTCCCATAAGTAAAGCTATGCATCCTGTACTGAAGAACTTTATATATTTTTTCAGTGAAAGTGAAATGATAACTATCAAATAATAATGCTACCCTAGATCTAGTAAAACAATACCACGGACTGACTCATAGTAAAATTGCTCTTCCAAATAGCAAGGTAAAGAGAACTTTGACTGCTCATAATTTTTAAATCCTGCCTTCTCTGTAATATTTATATTTTCTAATCATCTATATTAAATGTCTTCAAAATATGTAATTATTATAACTCTATATGACTAATAAATACTAAGCTTCCTATGAAATGTTTTTCTTTTCTTTTATTTCCAAGCGGCAAATAATTTTCATTTAGATTTATTTATTTATATTTTAAAAGAAATGCCAATGATATTCTAAAATCACAAGCATATAATTTATTTTTGTTTTCCCCACCCATCATTTATCAGGGAATTAATTTATAACTTAACAAAAACAAGTCTTATTTGGCTTGCCCAGGTGCTCGCGATTTTAGATAAACAAACTAATTATATTTTTTTATGTTTAATGTAGAAAAACAGATTGACATCTGTTTTTTATATTTTCCTTTCTAAATAATGTGCAATCTCTTATTATTAATATATATTATATATGTAAAACCCATTTTGGCTATTACAACCACTCACTTATTTTGTAATAATTTATATATTTTCAAAAGGGCATTTATTAACCAAGATTGAGATTTATTAAATGTGTGGGAAGTAATGAATAATATTAAGTAACATAATGAAAGGGGGAGGGGGGAATCTTCAGATCTTAGTTTTATATTTAATTAGAATTATTATTCATGTTTGTTTAACGAAGAAACCATACCATTACGCTGAGTATTTCATAATTTATGGGCAGTAAACATGTTTAGATAGTCTTTAAAGCTATAGTTATATTATGTTATTGAGAGTTGCATCCATATAGGCCACTTCGTTTATATATATTCATGCTTCCTTCTCACATGGAGGTATTTACTAAGGCGAGCCCCATTATCGTTCTCCGCATCCTAGAAACCAGGCTGTAAAACCATCCTGTGGACACACTTGGTCATATGTGCATGCTTTATATGGGAATTGCTCTGGAAAATCCAGCCCAATAAAGACATAGCTGACCATCCTCCATCTCAATACTGACCCTGCCTACGTTCAGAGGAAATCAGTCAACTTCATTATTAAAATTCATGAAGCACACTCCAGGATCCATAAGTGGACCACACCAATCTGCCGCCATGCACGCACTGCCTTTCAGTGTATTATTAGTCACCCAGAAATAGCCATAAGTCAAAATGTGATGTTTTCTTTAAACAGACATATTTTCATTAGTTCACTATGCATATCAATGTGATAGATTTAGAATCATTTATATAATTATTCATTATCCATCCCACACATTAATTATTTATAACTCAAATTAATAATAATATTGAATATAACAAAATGTAATATTTGCTTGTAAAATGATTCCTTTTTTAAATTAAGTAAATGTTCCTTTCATATCTGGGGGTGTAATAGTATTTTAGTAATGTATTCCAATAGCGCTAATTCCTTAAGTCACACATATATATTATGGGCATAGCTGCAAATATCATGTTATCATTAAATATGAATTAAACACACACACACACACACACACACACACACACACACACATATATATATATATATATATATATATATATATGTGTGTGTGTATATATATATATATATATATATATATATATATATATATATATATATATATATATATATAATACTTATGAGGCTAATGTCAGGTAAATAACCTGACATGATTTTTGTTATTAATCTAATAAATCTTAAATATATATATCAACTCTCAAACCATTGCTTTCTTTTAGTTAAATTAATATCTTAAGTTATTAATGATGATCAATATGACTAGATGATCTCCGCTAAATACATAATTAATATTCTAGGACCTGAGCCTTTGTTGCTCATAAAATATAGCTAGTTGTTAAGTTAGTCTATCATTAAAGTTTAGCCTACAGTCTTTTTGTGTCTCCGATGAGCGATGCTGGCAATGAGAAGTAAATTAAATCGATGTCATCAGGATTGTTGTTCATAATGTTATAGATCTGGGAAATAGGCAATTAGGGCAGAGTTCATGAGTGTTCCTGACCTGTGTATCTTGTGCATGATTGGATTCGAGGTACTTTTTGCCTAGATGCCAGATCTTGTTACGTGAACATACAAATCCGACCAGCACAATATATATATATATATATATATATATATATATATATATATATAAGAGTTTTTAAGATTTGGCAGAAATACTATTGATTCATCTTTTCCTTTTGGAGAGAGAATTAAAAATATAGTGATTAATGAAAATGATTTGATAGCTTCATTAGATGTGACTGAAACGTATGGGTCTATAATTAGAGTTGACTTTATAAAAACAACTGAATATACATTAAAAAGTAAAGGTGTTTGTAAATATTAAAACAGGCAAAACTCTCTACACAATAATGCCACTGAGTGTCATTCAGAGTAATCAATAGATGTCAGAAGGCTTGTGCATAAACTCTCTATATAATGCCTACTCATCCAATATTCCCAGACTAGTTTCTAGCTTGTGCTCTTTGTCAGTGAAGAGCTTGGTATCTGAGAGCACTGCACCTAGATCTTAGGATCTAATGCAACCCTCAAGCAGCCATCTTTTATCTCAACTTAACAACAAAACTATAAAGATAAAATTGAAAACACAATAATGTTTTTTCAATCTAAGCTCAATAGCTTATATAGTCATTGATTACTTTGGTTAACACTGAGTATCATTAATATATGGAGTGCTTTGCCTGTTTTAATAACAGTAATGTGCTTGCACAAAAAATAGTGACCATGTGATGTTTATTGGTTTAACACCAATTCTTCCTAATAGGATTGTGGTAACTATGGTTTTTAAAGAGCCAAAGACACCAAAATGCATGGGTACTGAACAGGATTTAGACCCATATGACTATATAAGCTATTGAGGTTAGATTGAAAGTATTATTGTGTTTTCAATTTTGATCTCATAGTTTTGGAGTTAAGTAGAGATAAAAAGTGTTTGCTGGAGGGTTGCATTAGATCCTAAGATCTAGGTGCAGTGCTCTCGGATCCAATGCTCCTCACTGATGAAGTCCATAAGACAGAAACTAGTCTGGGAATATTGGAAAAGTAGACATTAGATAGGTATTATATGCACAAGCCTTCTGGCATCCATTGATTACTGTGATTGGTACTGAATGGCACTACTGTAAAAAGAGTTTTGCCTGTTTTAATAACAGTAATGTGCTATCATAAAAATAGTGATCATGTGGTGTTTGTAAATATGTGACAAAAGTTGTTAATGATTCTTTAATAATTTTTGATGAAAATATTGTTGCGTCTTTTGAAGGTGTATATTATAAAATATCTAAAGGTTGGCCTTTGGGTCTGTTTCCTGTTGCAGAAGTTTCCAATTTTTTTATGTCTACATAAGAGAGTAGCATTTTATATATGTGTGTTTTTAAATATAGTAAATTTTACAAAAGATATGTGAATAAAGTTTTTGTTTTTGGAAATGCCAACACTATAAATTTAATTATAAAGATGTTAAATAATTTGAATTGCTTGAAATGGAAAATTTAAAAGAAATAAGATAATAGTATTAAGTATTTGTATGTAATTATTACAAGATATAATAGTATATTAAGTTATAAATTTTTAATCAAACAATTGCAAAAAAAAAGACTATATAAATTTTAAATCAAAAGTATTAATAAAAAATAAAAAAATAAATTTCAAATAAATCACATAGTCATTTGATTTAACCTTATTGAATTTCACTATTTCTGATGTTTTTCTTTGTCTCATATGGCAACATAAAATATATGATAAAATGATTATTACTTATCAGAAAAAAATTAATTTGACTTCATTTGATAGATATTTTTGCTTACTATGGAAATAAGTATTAAATGCTCACATTTTGTTTCTGTAAATTTTTAAAAAATGAGGATGTAATCCAAAGAAAGACTTTACATGTCATAATTTCTAGAAAGATTATTTTCAATTTATAATATCAACAAAGTATTTTTTTAATTTTCATTATTTTTACACAGTCAAACAAATAAATACTGATTTCTCTTATATCTAATGAATTATGCTATAAAAGTTTTAATTTTTTGAATATTTATTCAAAAATTGTGAAATTTTCTTACTCATAAATATGAAGTAGGTTGTTTATGTCAAAGCTAAAGTTTTATAATTTGCTTCAGGTCATATTTACATTAACTGCTAATATAACATTATATTCTTGAAAATAAACTATTTCATGTCAAAATAAGTTATTAACAATTTATATTTCTTGATATGTAATAAATATCATGCAAATTATTCTTAAAAAATATCTAAAACCATAATAAAGTTTCAAATAAACATGTTTTTGCATCATTGAAAACTTCAATGTCATAAAACGCTGAAAATTTTAGAGTACTTGCAACAGACATTGACTGAACATATCAGGGCAGATCATATGCCTATTGTAAGGGTGGGAATTTTGAATTTTATGCCTTTTAGTGCAAAATCTTCAATAAACAATTTATTATAATAAAATATACCATTTCACATGCATTTTAACATGCGATACTAATGAAAAATTTCACCAGAAAATGACTTGGCCAAAAGACATTTTTCTGTCATCTGAAATACAATATGACTCAAACAAATGGCATGTCCTTTATTTGAATTATGGTTTAATTTTCATTTCAAATGGCAATAGTTATATTCAAACACATAGAATATTTGTTTGTTTTCTAATACTTCATTTTAATTCAATATTATTTAAATTCACAAGGTTTGCTAACAATAGGTATGGATTGACATTTGTATCTAAGAAAACCCATCTACTGTTCAACATAAATAAAAATGCCATAATAGATGAATAATGCATATTATGATAGTTTTGTAAAATAACAGTTTAGATTCATTGATACATCCCTTGAGATTAGATGACTTAACTTTACACAAAATTATGAATATTCTCTTTATACTTTGTTGGGTATCTATATACCTTATTTTCTATTACAACTTTTACTCTTCTTTTAAACTGCAAATACAAATTTCTTTGATTTCTTATCTATATTAGGGCTTCTATTATGGCCTGACAAATTAATATCTTCTTTTATATCATCATTATTTTTCAGATTTCAATAAATATTTATCACTTGCTTACAAAATCCTTAGTATATAAAACTTCCATTAATAAAATATATAAGAATAACTTCTAATTTCACATGTGAAGAAGTATACATACATAAAAAATATAAAATGCCTATAGCCTGATCTACCTTGTAAATGTATCTTATGAGAAAGTTGGAATTAATTTATGAAGGGAAATATTAAATAACTATATTAAATATTAAACATTAATATAGTATATTATGTGGATATTTATAAATGATTCTTACAAGAACAAATGCCAGTAAATTTAATTTCTTGCATTCACTGTGTATTACACTCACACACACATACACACACACTCATATATATATATATATATATATATATATATGCATTGTACACATACACTATATATATATATATATATATATATATATAGTGTATGTGTACAATGCATTTAAATTAAAACAACAACAAAGTGTTCTAACGACAAATTATATCTAATATTTTATGATTTATGTTAATGAATTGAAATTTAAAACCAATTTATTTATAAAACATACATATATAAGACTTGTGAATTACAGAACAACAAAAACTGTTTAATAATGAATGACATCTAGAATTTTATTATCAATATTGATCAATTAAAAGTTTAAACAATATATATTGTGACCTTTTATTTAGGTCCCTGTAGTTAATAATAGAGATTGTTTTGAATGCACTGAGAAATGTACTTGAGTAGAGATAAGATTTCAAACCCAGTCTAGGCTCTGACAAGACTAAAATAATAATTTAAAAGCATTATTATTATCTGGTAGAAAAATACATTGCTATTTTATTAGTTTTGAATAGCAATTGAAATAAATAAATAATTAAATCAAATTGTTAAAGTCTTATAAAATAACTCATTATAGTAAATTACTTAAGCATATTTTTTAGTACCAAACACAAAGCTGTCTTAAATAATAATGGATAGTTATTAAAAATAAAGCCAGAGGGGGTAATACTAATTATGCATACCAAAATCAATGGCTAATTCACTCCCAGAATGCATCAGAAAAAACAGCTATGTATTAGCTAACCAAGTTATGGGGGAGGGGACTAATTAAGAAAACAAGAACCCAGCAAACACAGATCTTCAGTCTGATTTAGAATTAAAAAAAAACAAACAAATATTATAAAATTCTGAAATTTAATTGAAGGAAAGTATAAGGCCTTGTTATCTAAAGATGTCTGAATAGAAAATCTAAAAACTTTGCAGTCATTGAAACACCATTCTTCTATTGATTGATAGTTATAAGAAGTTATACAGAAGAAGGAATGGAAACCTTATGCATCCTAACTATTTCTCCTAAATAATATTTCAAACCCAGGAAAATTCAAGAGGAAGTAAGCATTACCTTTTATTGTATTTATACATGTGAATTATTATATTTAAAAATAACACACAGATTATTTTTTCGTTGACTAAAAAGTTGATAATGTTTTTATTTTCACGAAATTAGTAAATGTAGAGCAAAACAGATGTTCATTTGAAAATCATAATTTAAAAAAAAAAAATTCAAAATAGTTTTAAAAAGAGATTTCAGAAGATATTAGAAATAAAATTAAAAGTCATTTTATATCATATAATGTTCATAAAGTTTAAACAAATAAGTGTGTGATTTTATTCTCAATTCTCATCTGCCTATCTTCATCGTGCCAACTTTGTGTAATGTTAAAAATTAAATGATTACAGATTTATTAAAATGTTGAAGATATCATGGTGATAATTGGATAAATTATTTCTAATATTGAGAATCACATCATTCTTTACCGATAAGAATGGAATGAAATAAATATTTACTGTTAAATTTTTATTAAAAAATATACGCCATATTACACCCTATAATAATGTTTTGCAATATTGGAATATACCCTGACTGTTTAAACATTGCTACACATATATATTATGGGAGGGAAAGAATAAAATTGATAAAGAGTTTTAAAAAGAAGAAATATAGATATGCTAAGCGTAATGAAATTCCACTAAATTTTCAAGGAAAATTTATCTTGATTTTAAACGTAAATAAATGATTCTTGTTATACTTCATTTGAAATGCTTACAGAATAAATCAATAAAGATTTTAATAAGTTTGTTTTGAAGTTTGTTTTGAATTATCTAGAGCAAAGTATATAAAGTTATCTTTTTAAATCTGCTACAATTGGAAACATGAATGTTAATTGTCTGATGAATTATCGCTATGTAAACCATCAAATATTTTTTACTTTTGGATAAGTGTTGAATATTGTTCTATTATACATCCAACAGGATATATATATATTGTAACGATCCGGAGAAAGGGACTTATGTATATATATAAACAATGTAACGATAGGTCTGTGCTCGTTACAATATATATATATATATATATATAGTCTCGAATGATTGCTCATCCTAATAACCATTTGTATTATTAAACTCACCAGGATAAATAACTTGGATGAATAGAGAATACAGTTTAATGGATCAAAATGTGCTTTTATTATTCTTTATCATTGCTGTGTTATTACTTATGTAATGTGTTACTTGAAAATTTTGTTTTTAAAACATATGTGTTTTACTGTAGCATGAAATATATATATATTGAGTTAAGGAAGAAAAAGAAATGTGTAAAATATATGTATCTAGTTTATGTATTTTTTTTTTTTTAGTTAAGAGAAAACCGGAAAATATCTATATCATTTATTTAGAGAGAGTCATAAAAAATATTTATTTTTCTCATAGTCTAAAACTAATTTTAAGGTATATTAAAAAGAGGTAAATGTACAGACATTTTATCAAAAAAATATATGTTGGCATGACTGAATTATTTTCTGATATAAAAGATATAAGCCTTTTTCATTTTTTGTAATTATGTATAGAAATGAACTTGTCCACTTTGAATACAAATGCAGGTTTGATTTAATTGCTTAAATCCATCGTTCTCTCTTTAAAAAAAAGTATAGTTGTCATTCTAAAATGATTAACGATCATTGGACATAGGTATTTTAGTTTGGCTGTTGATACATTAATGGTTTTACAGTGTAAAATGGAGTATGTTGGTATTGTTTTGTCTTGCTATGATATTGAGAATGACTAAGTGACAGTTTTAGTTAATAGAATGTTCCAATTGAATGGCATCCAGTATAGTAATATTTATATGGAGCATAGGCTGACGGAGTGTCACCTATAGATAATTTCATGAGAGAAAAGATGGGTACAGTCTGAGTAGTAATGAATCCTCATAGTATAAATAATCCTAAATAGAAAGGATATCTATGGTTTGAATTCTAGTCTTTTCATGGTGAGGCAAGGCCTACACACATACATATACCCAGTAAGAGGTAGTAGAATCAACCAGATTATTACACAACTGTCATGTTGTTTTATAAAGTCTCCCATCTTAGTGTTAAATTCCTCATGATAATATAGAGATAGTTTTTGCACCGTGTATGGTGAAGTATAATAGGTCCAGATCATATAGCAAGTATAAAATAATATTAAATTTAGGAATATTCATATAGCATAGTGTTTCTTAATCAAAATAGTGTTTATGATGTTGTGGGATCATCATCAGTTGTTGACTGACCAAACCAGAATCTATTAATGATTGCAGAAAAATTTAAATGTAAATGTAAGAGGTGCACATTGGCTGAATGGATTCATTTTCATCAAATAATGATGTGACAATTGAATTGTAAGATCAATTACGTATTCATGGGTTGAGCTTGGGACATAGGTAATGCTTAATGATATCTATGTGTATTTGACTTTTAATGTCTAGTCTTCATTTAATGCACTAAACTTATTCATTTCAAGGTTAAATAAGTTGGTAACTGCACAGAATATGATAATTACCCTTATCATATTCTGATAAAAGAAAGGGTTTTAGGAGAATGCAATATTTTTACAATGTTTTTTTTTAATTCTAAATTTAAACTTGGTGCATATCCTAAAGTTTCAAAAACACTGCTAGTTTTATAATTTAAGTGCTAGTGCGGCTTAAATAAGGTTTAGTATCATAATTTTAAAAATATACCAAAGAGTAACAAATGATATTTTCTAAGCAGGTTGTATCATTTGCTGAGTATATGGTCAAGGGGATAATAAGTATTTGCCCCATCCCCAAATTATTTTAATAGATTAGTTTTATTTCAAGCCATATCTGTGAATTAAAAATTTATACATAGTGTAAATAAAGTTTGTTGTATTTAAAAATTTATGTAGTTGCATGTAATCTTATTGCTAATTACCACATATATACACTATTATTGTTATTGCTATCAACATATCAGAAGATTATAAATTGAAATCATCATCAACCAATATAGCACTATTATCTATATTATGCTATATCATAATAATGTTGGTAAGTCTTATAATTTATTGGTACACCTAATGCATTATCACACAAAAATCAAAATGTAAATAACTTGTAGTACAGATTGTTTTAAACAATATATTAAAAGATAATTATATCATTGATTTGATTGATTTAGTTAAATCCGCAGAGCTATCACTCACTGATCTTGATCACATAGTTTATAATTAGTTAAGAAAAGGGAATTTGGTAAATTATTGATTTTAATTATTAAAAAGTCATTTCCATTCATAAATTTTAAAGTTTATATTAGTTATAAAGTTTCTTTAGAACTGCTAAATATAATTCTTAATTTAAGTTATATTGAGAGCCATTAGGTGCATTATGTTTGGGTAGTGGTAAAATCCCTCTTACTGACCCAAATATAGTTTATATAATGATTTTGAGTGTGTGAACCCTGAGAAGAATTAGTTGTTAAATTTTAAGATAGAATTTAAGTTTGTAATAAAGTTTATATCTAGTTAATTATTATAGTTGAACTTAAAATAGATTACATTCACTGTTTTATGAAAGTTAGCTAAGCTTTAATGTGTAAATTACTTATTTTGGCATAAAATGGATAGTTTGTTCTAACTTCATGATAAATATTCTAGTTATGTCCAGCTTGAAATTCCTATTTTTATTCAGCTTATGTTTTTACCAGTTAATACTATATTAGTTTATACTTTAAGATTTCAGTTTCCACCATTAACATTTTTCTTCAATATCATCTTCATCGTTCTTTTAGTTATTCATTCTCATTTGACATTAATTCATTATCATAATTGATTAATCATACATTAACTTTTATTCTTTTGTCATCTCAACTATTCATTAACTCTTATTCTATCATCATCTTAATCATTTATTATTCTCATACATCTTCGTTTTTTCCTCTTAATTCTTAGAATCATTTCCTTTCACTATTTTATGATTACTTCTTTCCATCATCCATTTAGTCATATACATCATAATTTACTTATCATTTCAACTATAAGTTTAATTTCATAACCACTCCAGACACATAATTATTAGTTATTTATTAATTTGCTGAATATCAAATTTAACTCATCACATTTTGTTTGTGTGGATTTTAAGGCTGGTTGGACCAGAAGTTTTTATTTTTATTAGTCGCCTTGTGATATTCTTTAGATTGACAGTTTCATGCTAGTTTTATTCAATACAGGAATCATTTTGTTAGTTTTGCATTTTTGTTTCTTCATGCTTATATTCTTGAGTGAGTGAGTATGTTAGGTTCCATAAGAGAATTTAATCACTAAAATGTGTGGTATGATTCGTTGATGACCAGCTAGATCAGGAAGCTAGGTTAGAGATGCGATTATGATGACCCATGTGGATGGCATAATGATTAGCTGTAGCTGGGCTATAGTGGTGATTATGATGCCTAAAGCATGTGGTATGATTAATTTATATTACAGTGAACTGGGAGAAGGTTACAATATATATATATATATATATATATATATATATATATATATATATATATATATATTCAAAATAGAGATTGCATCATACGTAGAGTCATCATGGGGGTAAGAGGTACTTTTGTGCAAATAAAATTCAGCTCTTTTAACTCATGGATTAGCCTGAAGATGGTGTAATAACACAAGATTTTACATTTATCAACTCCTGGTTCTGCAGGATCTACATCTTTTGTTAAAGTCAAACAAAAATGCAAAATAAAACCTACATTTCCTTGTTTTACCAAAAGTCTGGAACTTGTACACTCTCAAGTGAATCTCATATGTAAAGTAATACAATTGTATAAGCATATATTTATCTAAATTTTTCAGTTACATTGGTTATCTAAATGTTTTGCAATGTTCTGGTCATGATTATGTGAAATCAGCACAAGTCAAGAACAATTCACTTTATTAACATTTTTATATATTGAATCAGAATTTGCAGCAAAAAAAAATAAATTAGGATGATGTTAATGACATATTTTCAAGAAAACATTGAAGAAAATAAAATATATATTTTTGTATTATATGTATTTCATTTTGTTTTCACAGATATTGATTCAAAATCATATTTGTTATATATATATATATATATATATATATAAATATGATTTTGATATGAATATCATATTTTTATATATTATATATTATATATATATTTAGTTTTTATAATATATATATATATATATATATATATATTATAAAAACTAAATAGTACAAATTTAATATATATTTAAATCTTTTTTATTATGCAAGAAAAAAACACCCCTTCACTGTCCAGGATATAAAATTAGTTTTTTTTTGATCCAGGCAGTCAAGATTTATTTGTAATTTCTAGAAATCAAATTTGCATTTTTCTTTCCTTGGTGAAAATTTAAAAAACTTATTTTTATAACTTTAAAATACATATATATTTATTTTCTAATATTTTAAATAGAAAAAAATTCAAAAGTTGGTGGGGAAATCTAATAGGCAGATTGATAAAGCATCTTAATTTCTACTGATGATGAGTAACAATTATATATTTCACAGTCTAAAATTTTGTGAGATTACTTAGAGAAAATATTATGATGGTCTAAAAATTTGATATTTTGAAAAGTGTATGATTATATTTGTATTGTAATTGTGTAATAATTATTAAAACCAAAAAATAAACATTATTACATATTTATTTTTAACAGAAATGTTTTTTTTTTTAAATATAAAAAATATTTTCATCTGAATATTGTTACTATTGAGTTTATGGTCACAGGAAACATAGATGTCTAGAATTGAAGTCACTCAGCAGATTGTTATAATATTTAGCAACACCATAAAATCGTTGTTTTTTTTTAACATTTAAAGCATAAATTTATAGATTCAGTAGTTGTAAAAAATAATAATTCATACAAATCTTTAAAACTAACATCAAACAATGAACATTTTTTTCATTTTGCAAGATGAAAAAATTTTGACTTTGGCAGTTAAAAAACCATCTATGTGGCTGAGGTATGTTGATGATACCTTTGTTATTTGGTCTCATGGCAAGTATGCTCTTGATGACTTTTTTAATTTTTTAAACTCTTTTCACAACAATATTAAATTTACCATGGAAATAGAAAATAATAATTAATTACCTTTTTTAGATGTTTTGATTGAAAGAAGGGAAGATGGTTCTTTATCCCATGAAATATATAAAAAACCAACACCCACTGGGAGATATCTGCATTTTTCCTCTCATCCTGCACAACTATTTTCAGTGACAAAGACATTATTGGATAGAACAAAGAGAATTTCTGATGTTAGCCATTTTCATCATGACGTTTTTGCTACTAATAAAATGCTTCTTCATAATGGTTTTAATTACAACATTATTAATAGGGTTTATACATATCAAAAGAAAAAAGATTTTTATACATCAAAAATTAAGACAATTTTGCCATATATAAAAGGAGTAACTGATAGAATTGGTAACATTTTAAAGAATAATAATATTCACACAATTTACACTACTTATAAAAAATTAGTGAAATATTTCCACTTCCTAAAGATAAAATTTCTTTGGAGTGTCATGGTGTATATGAAATTCCATGTAGGGTCTGTTCACATACATATATAGGACAGAATAATCATAGAATAAATATTAGAAAGGAAGAACACATTCTGGTAGTGAGAGAAAAATCCAATTCATCAGCTATTTATTCTCATATAAAATTAACAAATCATGATATCAATTTTGAAATAACAAATATTTTAGCAAAAATTGAACAATATGACCAGAGATTGCAAAGAGAAGCTATAGAGATTTTTAAAAGGACCAAGAGTATAAATGAAAAGTGTGAATTAAAGAAGATTAACAACATTTGGAAGAAGCTATTGGAAGAGAAAATAAATTTTAAAACTTCTCAACCAATAGAATTTAAATATGAGGAGAAAGAAAACGATAAAAACGATTTTAAATCTCACATGCATTCTTATGATTTGAGAAAGAGAACGCTCTGAGGAAGGTACTTGATATTGTACTGAAATGTCATCATTTAGCTTTTTCACTACATGGAATATCCCACAAATAGTAATAATATTATATATATATATATATATATATATATATATATATATATATATATATATATATATATATATATATATATATATATATATATATATATATATATATATATATATATATATATATATTGTAATGATCTGGAGAAAAGAGCTTAATGTGATCTGCATTACAAGGCGCCATCTAGGCATTTGAACCTAGAAAAATTTATAAAGTAGGCAGATACGTAAGTCAAAATAAATATTTTGATATCCGGATACTAGCCCATTGTCACTAGCTCAGTGTAACAACAGAGATTTATATTTACAAAAAATTATTATCTAAGAATATATAAAAAAGAATAAAATAAGCCACTGCCAGTAATTAACACACAAACATTTATTTACACACATATATAAAATTTAGCATTATTTTAGAATAACTTTTGCTTTGGATTTTAACTTGATTTTAGAATTTAAATTTACATTTTAATTTTTATAATATTATAAGTTTACATTTTAATTTTTTATAAGTTCGCACAGATGGGATTATAAAAGTTTGTTTTAAAATGGTTGAGTATAGATCGGTTACATAGATTTCACGGTTAAAAACATTTCAAAATAAACATAAACGATCAAAATATAAAGTCATTGTTATCATCAATTGCAGAAGCAAATTTATAAGTATCCCAATAGCTATCACCATAAGATGCTTGCATTGACACCAATAACTTAAAAGACATCCAAATAAATACATTTTAGATACTCACCATAAGGAATCATTATTTATCAAATGTCTATATATTTTGATCCAATATGAAAACCCAAAACATAATTAACTGATAATGAATCCATGCAAGTGTCTATAAACAACTTAAATTTAATGCATTTTTATATAGTGTCATGTATGAATAGACTGCATAGATTTGCATTTGAAGATAAATCATTCTATCCCCATTTAGCCTTAGGCTAAAAGTTCGTAGTCAAACTGGCATCAATCCATCTGATATATCAATGTATTCAATATAATACGAATACAGCAACACAAAATAGGTTAAGATAAGACATTATCTCTCATCAGATAGGAATAGTACATCTATCTAATTAGAAGAAAAATAAAAAAACTCCATAGAAACAGACTGCAGTAATTTTGCCAACTTACGATCACATTCCCTGGGCAAGAGGAAGTGTGTGGCATACACAAGCGATTTTGCCCATAGTGAATCTTGCATTACATTTACTAACTACATAAATATATCCAATCCATTGACCCAATTCAACAATGACACAAATAACCTAAGATTACCCTCTCCTAATAAAACTTTACAAATCTATACAGCCATTCACGCCTGACTTAAGTTTATCATTGATATATTTTAATTTATCGGAAAACAGAAATCATAGTAAAACTTAAAGAACAAAAAAGTATAAATGGAAATGATTTTACAAAAGAAATACATCAAATAACATTTTAACTTCTTTAGTCAGATAGGAAATTCTTATATTTATAAATATTGAAAAGTTTAGTATTAAGAGTTCTTTTGTTTAGATATGTTCATATATTATTTATTTCTTACTGTTTTGAAAAATGTCCATTTTCTCTGATTTCTTGTAATGGAAGGTATTAATCCCACAAAGTCATAAGGAGATCGGTGTGCAGTTAATCGCTGGTCCTTTATGGTTGATGGTATTCTTCTGGGCTTTGATGTCCTGTGGCCCGCAATATCGGAAAACGATGTTTCATTTTTTTTGAACAACTGAAGGAATTGAAAGTGCATCTTTCAATCCCTTCTCCTTCAACTCCACACTAACACCTATAGTCACATTGTAATAACCCTTTTTATTTCCAACCTTTCCTTTTATATTAATTTTGTGTATTAACTCAACATTACGTCATCGATGTGATGGTCCTTTCGCTGAGGTCCAATTCCATTGTTTTTCTCTCCTATCTGACTGTTGCTTATACATTTAAATGCCCAAGGCTAGTTTACATTTAACTAATTAAAACAATAATTTCCATTTTCTGATTACTTAATGTGTTTTCCAAAATTAAAGATATATTTTTATCTCTAAATCTTTTTAAGTTTTTGCTTTTAAAATAATTTTTCTACTTTTAATAAAGTTTTATTTTAATATTTTTTTTCATCTGTGAGATTATATATATATATATATATATGTGTGTGTGTATGTGTGTGTGTGTTGTAAGGAATGATTTACAACCACTCATCAGGCCTATCCCGATTTTTCTCTTTGTTTGAATTCAAGTCAATTGGTAGGCAAATAATTTATCCTACCTACCTGTTTATATGAATGAAACATGTACATAAACACAAATGAACTAATATTTTTGTCTACTTGTAGAAATTATTTTTTACTTCACTTAATATCACTAACAACAAAAATATTAACTAATTGACTGATAAGACAGACATGATTAAAGGTCAAAATATATGAGGTCAAAATAGTTGCTAGGTGATTGAGTTTGAATAATGATGACTAAGTAACAATAATAATAATAATAATAATAATAATAATAATAATAATAATAATAATAATAATAATAATAATAATAATAATGTTTTTGATTTTTTTTATTAGTATGAGAAAACAATCTCAGAATTTTTACTTGGCTGGTCTAACAACTAAACTATCAGAACATATAGAAAAGTTTTTTTTTATTTTATTTAAAAAAAAACTGTTCCACATTAAAAACAGTAAGTATATAGATTTTGAAACTTAATGTCTATATATAAAAAATTATAGAAAACCTTTATCATTGTGATAGAAAGTAAACACTTAATATCAACTGTTAAAACAACAAACTTGAATATATAAATAGCAGAAATGAACTAATGGTTTAATTTGTTCTAGAAAGCTTGAATTGGTTGTTATGGGGATAAAGAAAAAAGAAACATGATCTACTAGAAATTGATTGTTTCCTTAAGCCATATTCATATATATATATATATATATATATATATATATATATATATATATATATATATATATATATATATATATATATATATATATATATAATATAATTGAAGCCATGATATAAATATTAGTCAATAGTAAAGTAATCATTGCAATATATTTGGGGTAAACAAAATATACCATAGACATCTGAATCAACATTGATGCCCTTATAAACATATCTGTGAAAATGTATATGTTACAAAGTACTAATGAATATTAATCTTTAATTGATTTATGCTAAATGTTCAGAGAAAATAATTGGTCTATACTTGCTTTTAACCAACTAGTACAAAGTGTATTCAATTTCATCTACAAATTCGGTCACCTGCAATTTAAGAATTGGAGCAGTTATGTGGAATGTATTGATATGTTGATATATAAAAAGGTAAAGGACTCAGAGTCACTAAGTATGTATACTTATTAATAAAGATAAACTTAAGATTTCTTTGGGAATTCAACACCACTTCATCAAAGTGATCTCAAGTAAGGTTTTAATATAATCGACATTAATTGCAGACTCTAGAACAAACAAAGTTATATTACTTATTAATAAGTTTTAATAATATCTATTTGTAATTGTTTTTTTTTCTGGGTGCACAATTAATCAACTTGAATAAATGGTTTTCTTTTTTTGTTACTTTTCAATGACTTAGACATATATATATATATATATATATATATATATATATGTCTATAGTGATATATCTGTTGATATATATATATATATATATATATATATATCAACAGATGGTGTTCTACCAAAAACACCATCAAGCATATATTTACATAATCGTCAGCAGCAAGCATTCACTATCTCTAACTTTAATTCCACTTTCAGATCATGATTTCAAGCTATTTGTTATCATCAGTGAAAGACAGGAATTTTAGAAACTAGATCTAAACACAAACTCTGAGTGTTTATGAAACAGTTTCTATTCAGCTTGCAAGCGTGAATCTTTTAGACACGTAATGTCTTCAAACTCAGCATAGCAAGCCATATAGCTATATGGGTCTGATCTCAGTTCAGCATCACCACATAGTAGAAGGCTCTGCAATATATATCATTGCTAGAAAGATCTCAAAGGCACATTTATAAAAAACAAAAAACAAGTTAAAATCTTGCTAATGCTGGTATTTATGTCAACAGATGGTGTTCTACCAAAAAAACCCATATAGCTATCTGGCTTGCTATGCTGAGTTTGAAGACACTATGTGTCTAAAAGATTCACACTTGCAAGCTGAATAGAAACTGTTTCATAAATGTGCAGAGTTTGTGTTTAGATCTAGTTTCTAAAATTCCTGTCTTTCACTGATGATAGTAAATAGCTTGAAATCATGATCTGAAAGTGGAATTAAAGTTAGAGATAGTGAATGCTTGCTCTGACGTTTATGTAAACAGAAAACTATGCTTGATGGTGTTTTTGTTAGAACACCATCTATTGTCATAAAAACAAGCATTAGCAAGGTTTTCACTTGTGTTTTTTCGTTTTTCATAGATGTACCTTTGAGGTCTTTCTTGCAATGATATATATTGCAGAGGCTTCTGCTATGTGGTGATGCTGAATTGAGATCAGACCCATATAGCTATCTGGCTTGCTATGCTGAATTTGAAGACATTACGTGTCTAAAAGATTCATGCTTGCAAGCTGAATAGAAACTGTTTCATAAATGCTCAGAGTTTGTGTTTACATCTAGTTTCTAAAATTCCTGCCTTTCACTGATGATAGCAAATAGCTTGAAATCATGAGCTGAAAGTGGAATTAAAGTTAGAGATAGTGAATGCTTGCTCTGACGTTTATGTAAACATACACTTGATGGTGTTTTTGGTAGAATGACATATGTTGACATAAATACAAGCATTAGCAAGTTTTTAACTTGTTTTTTTTTTGTTTTTCATATATATATAGTTAATTATGTAATTTCATTTTGGATATGCTTTATTTTGAATCTAGTTTTTTCTATTGCAAAGAAAGATTGCTTGAGGATGGACTTCTATCATGAAATCTGGACCAGGCAGATTTATTGCTTTATGCCCTCAAAATGATAGACAACCATTCTTATTAACTTAATATTGTTTCTGTAAGTATATGCTATGATACATTATAGTTTATTAATGAATGTAACTGAGATGTTAAAATCAATCTGATTTATGTTTGATCATCAACATCATTATGCATTTGCACCACTAAATATTTGATCATCATCAGTATGCATTTGTACTACTAAATGTTTGATCATCATCATCATTATGCATTTGTCCCATTTAATGTTGGATCAGCATCATCATTATGCATTTGCACAACTAGATGTTTGATCATCACCACTGTCATTATGCATTGCACCCTTAAATGATTGGTCACTATCAATAAGTTCATGTTGAAAAATATATTAAACTTTGCTCATACACAGTATTATTTGGATGAAGTTTAAGTAAGTCCATCCCTGAAGAGAACTGACTGCAATTACACCCTGAGTTTGAATTTTGTGATGTAATGGGGCCTAAAAGGGAAATACAATGAATCTGCACTAGTCTAAATTACATTGAAATGTCTTGAGTAAATTGTGAGCTAGCATACTAAAGGTAGATATGAGTTGGGGTAAGCATTTCCTGGTAACATTTATAGCATCTATACTCTAATGCCTGTCTGACAGTAGTGAGATGTGCTTTCTTTTTTATTATATGTCATTTAAGATTCTGTAATATCTGGCACACCCAAATGAGATGGCGGATCATGGACTTTAGGATAAGACTTGTTGTAGGTTGTTTGACACATTGTATTCAAATCATCCAACTACTGAGTCTTATTTCTATTTTTTCTATGGCATTCCCCACACTTCCATTATTATATATAGTGTATTTGTGTGCACAAAAATATTAAAGAAAACTTTAAATAAATCAAAGAATTTAAAATGTGTTATGAAGAATGATAATAATAAAAACAATATAATGAATATTTAAATAGAATATTTAGAATAAAAGAATAATATAAAAGTCATTCATGGTTGAGGATATTATACATCTTGACATTAACGTTACTTTGAATATAAAATATGTGTCTTTAAGTTATTTTTTTTAAAATTAGGAATGGTAAATTAGGAAAGGTAAATTACTTTAGTATAGAAGTGATAAAATAAAAATATTAGACACATATTTGTAGAAAATTACAGCAATATATTACTACATTGGCTATAATTAGAGAATAGAAAATTTTACAAGTAAAATAAATTCAATAGCAAAAATAAAAATATGACTCAAAACTATACAATGCAGAAGGTAATAATAAGTAATGTTTGTTCTGAGTGCTATAACGTTGCATAAAGTTATATGCCTATTGTAAATATGTAATAAATAATATAAAGAGCACTGTTGAAAAATAACATACATTTAATATAATAATCATGAAAACGAATTAACACTTCAATAAAAATCAACAATTTCAAACTGTTGTTTAAGGCAACCTCCATTCATATAATGTATAAAATTGTCTGCCTTTGCAGGTTGCAATATTGTAGTGAGTATTGTTGTTTATTAAAAGGCTTTTAAGAAAAATCAATTATATATGATAACATTAAAAAAGGATGTGTAATAATTTACATTTAATAACTGTGGATATAAATTTAACATAGAAAATGCATTCAATTTAAATAAAGTATAAATTAAAAAAAAAAAAAAAAAACTACATGTAAACAATAATAAAAATTAAAAATAATATACACAAGTTTTATTAATAGAGAAATATAAATTGTTTAACAATCATGTGTTCATATGTAAATTAAAAAGTATAAAAATATCATGAAATAATATATTAAATCACTAAGCATCACATGATCACCATATCTTATAATTAATAACATATAATTGTGATTAAACACGGCAAAACTCTCTCCATACTCTGGTTGGCACAGAGTGGCACTACTGTTTGGAGAGAGTTTTGCCTTGTGAAATAATATATTATGAAGATTAATATCATCAAGTTGTGTTTGTATGTAGTAGTTAATTACCATAAATCAGTTTCCTTCAATTCAAGTATTAATTATTGTTTAAATGTTAATTTATTACTATGACTTGTTTCGTATATATAAAGCAGAAAATGATTGACAACTGTGATAATTGAAAATGAAAAAAAAAGTTTCACAATAAAAATAGAAACTTAAAAGTTTAGAAGTGTTCTCAATATTTAATTTAATCAAAAGTGGTTTAAATTAAAATGTATTTTTTAAAAAAGAAGACACACTAAATTAAAATATATAATATATTTTGCTGAAACAATTATATGCAAATGCAAAACATGTAAAACACCTTCACACTAGGTGTGTAAACAAAACAAATATTCAGATAAATACTTGCTTTACAAATGTATGTATATATGTATTTTAAAATTTTCGATTAAAGATTTACATATGATTTTATTTTTATTTTTAATAATGTTAAGAAAAACATATTTTAAAGAAATAAATTTAGAAAATAACATGCATGTACATTGTAAATTAAAACTTTAGTTATGATTTAATAAAATAGTGTGTTAAGAAACTGTTGTTCAAATATCATTAATTTACCCACAATATCAAATATTGTTAAAAATCTTAATGGAGTTTGTCAAATTTAGTAGTTTTAAACTATTTATTCTCTACCAATTCATTGTTCTAGTTTTACTTAGACTAATTATAATATTACTTCACGTTTGTTTAAGTTTAAAAGTTTTACTTTGAATATTAAATAAATGCATAAGTTTAAATACTTCAAGTGAAAATATTTTAGCTTGTAATCTTTTTATGTGTAAGTGTTGATTATTGTTGTTAAGTCAAGATATGAATTGACCTATATATGGATGTATATACACTTTTCATATCTTTAAACAATTCATGCCATATTAAAATGTTTTTATTTAAAATAAGTCATACAATATTAAAAAATAATCACGTTGATTTAAGATATTTCTAGGCATAAGTTACTACATGCTAGGTACCTCTTTTAATAATTCCAAATTATAAATCCATGTAGAAAATGTACTGATTGAAGTATACAAAACATACTAACCATTAAAATATTCACTATAGAGATAAATAAAGTCTCATTTGTCAGAAGATTAACATGCATTTGCTAATGCTCATATAATTATGCTTTTATAATGTATGCCAATTAATGGAAAGACTATAAATAAAATTTATATATATATATATAAATTCTATTATAAGGCACCCAATGATATAATGTGTGTGCACAAATAATAACAAAAAGTAGAAATAAACACAGACATAATTTTTTGTAGATATAAACTTCATTTCCTGAATAATAAATTGTAGATTTAAAATAAAATGTTATTGTAAATTAAACTTTTAAAAATGTCTGAATAAATATAAATATTGTATTATTATTATTCTGATTTAAAAGTTAAAAACAAGTATGGTATTTTTGAAATTTTTTAATTAATTGATCAGAATTTCTATCTATTAGAATGTCCTAAGTGAAAACATGTATATCACACTATGATAAAAATTTCAAGCTTGTTATCAAAAGGGATTAGACAGATAAGAAAAAAAGAACTTTTTTTTTTAATTAAATGTGTTATGATCCCAATCCAAGTCTATACAAGGTTTGAAAAAAATATTTTGGTCTTGATAATGATTTTTGAAGAGAACAGTCAGGATTGTAGTTTTTGCAAGCACTGAACAGTTTGGCTACTAAAAATTTTTGAGCAAGTGGCAGCATGTATCTGACCAAAATAGATAGCTGCAGTTTGACTGTATCAGAGAGTTGGCAGAATAGCTACCATGAACTGATGCAGCTACTATTTTCATTCACATACAATTTAATTTACTTGAAATGGGGCTACTTCTGGATCTATAGTCTAAACTAAATGAGGACAAAATAGCTTGATGGACTGAATGTTACAAATCCTAAGATCTAGGTGCAGTACTCTCAGATCCAAGGCTCCTCACTGATGAAGGCCACAAGCCAGAAAATAGTCTGGTGATATTGCATGAGTATGCACTATATGGAAATTTTATGCACAAGCCTTCTGGCATCCATTGATTACTCCAGCTTGCTGTGTGTAGCAATACATATAGTGAGTTTTGCCTGTTTTAACAACAGTTATAAGCAAGCATAAGAAATGGTGATCATGTGATCGTTATTGGATTAAAACCAATCCTTCCCGATAGGATAGTCATATCTATGGTTATTAAAGAACCAAAATGTATAGGTACTGAAATGAGTTCACACCTATATCACTATATAACATAATGAGCTTGGATTGAAAATATCAAGGTGTTTTCAATTTAAGACTCATACTTTTGTTATTAAATGGAGATAAAAGATGGCTTCAGGAAGATTGCATTAGATTCTAAGATTTAGGTGCAGTGCTTTCAGATCCAAGGTTCTTCACTGATGAAGGCCGCAAACCAGTAATTAGTCTGGTTATATAGAATGAATATGCACTATATGGGGATTTTATGCACAAGCCTTCTGGCATCCATTAATTACTCTAGCTTGCTGTGTGTAGCAATACTTATAGTGAGTTTTGTCTTCGATGTCCTTAGTGATATGAGTGTGCTGCTTTTGTTTTTCAGATGATGTTTAGTTTTCTTTCTTTACTGATGTAAAAATTATAAGTACGACATAGAAAAAAATATAAGTTTTAGGTACCTTAATCAAGTGGCTTTCAGAAAATGTTTATTTTAAAAAAATCGGTTAAAATTTGGATTTTTAGCAAATTTTTTAATTGACCACAGTATTTAATTGTTTTGTTTTTTTTTTGATAATTTTTGTATATATCACGAAGTGAAAAAGATAAAAGTAATTTACGGGCAGCAAATGATTTGTTCTCCGGTGCTGATCACAAAGAAGGCTTACAATAGATTTTCAACGTAATCCCATAAGTAACATTTTTAATTTTTTTTCCATAAAATTATATATATATTTCATAAAATTATATTTTTTATTAATTTTAATTTGTAATTAGTGTGTGTTAGTTATTTATGCTCATATAGAATTCATATCTAATGTAATTTTGTAACGTTCTACCTATACTATTATAAAAATAATGTTTTTCAAAAAGTATAATTTATTACGAAAATCATTAATTATGTTTATATAATATGGTTTATAAGTAATTTGTTATAAAACTAATAATCAAATGTATACAAACATTAAAAACACACATATATAATCAAATTCTGATTCTTGTTTACGTTTTTCAAGTCTATAGCTAACAAATGATCTATATGCAAATAAATTATGTATATATGTCCAAAAGATGGCGCTATACCAAAACCGCCGAACAAGTGTAAGATTTGTTTTACATAAACGAAAAAAGAGTCAGAAATTAACTACCTCTTTCATTTGCTCACTCCCAGATCAGCTGATTTCAAGCTGGTTTGCTATCCTCAGTGGGAGATAGAGTACAGAAACTAGATCTAAAACACTGACTCTCAAGTGTTTATGCAAAACGTTTCTATCAGATTGCAAGCGTGAATTTTTCAGACCGGTAAAGTCTTCAAACCCAGCCTAGCAAGCTAGATATTTATATGGGTCTGATCTCAGTTCAGAATCACCATATAATCAAAGTCTCTGCAATATATATCATTGCAAGAAAACTCTAAAGGTACATTTATGAAAAAACAAATACAAGTTAATCACGTAACCTGCTATCACTTGTTATTTATGTCCAAAAGATGGCGCTATACCAAAACCGCAGAGACGTTGATTATATGGTGATTCTGAACTGAGATCAGACCCATATAAATATCTAGCTTGCTAGGCTGGGTTTGAAGACTTTACCGGTCTGAAAAATTCACGCTTGCAATCTGATAGAAACGTTTTGCATAAACACTTGAGAGTCAGTGTTTTAGATCTAGTTTCTATACTCTATCTCCCACTGAGGATAGCAAACCAGCTTGAAATCAGCTGATCTGGGAGTGAGCAAATGAAAGACGTAGTTAATTTCTGACTCTTTTTTCGTTTATGTAAAACAAATCTTACACTTGTTCGGCGGTTTTGGTATAGCGCCATCTTTTGGACATAAATAACAAGTGATAGCAGGTTACGTGATTAACTTGTATTTGTTTTTTCATAAATGTACCTTTAGAGTTTTCTTGCAATGATATATATTGCAGAGACTTTGATTATATGGTGATTCTGAACTGAGATCAGACCCATATAAATATCTAGCTTGCTAGGCTGGGTTTGAAGACTTTACCGGTCTGAAAAATTCACGCTTGCAATCTGATAGAAACGTTTTGCATAAACACTTGAGAGTCAGTGTTTTAGATCTAGTTTCTATACTCTATCTCCCACTGAGGATAGCAAACCAGCTTGAAATCAGCTGATCTGGGAGTGAGCAAATGAAAGAGGTAGTTAATTTCTGACTCTTTTTTCGTTTATGTAAAACAAATCTTACACTTGTTCGGCGGTTTTGGTATAGCGCCATCTTTTGGACATAAATAACAAGTGATAGCAGGTTATGTGATTAACTTGTATTTGTTTTTTCATAAATGTACCTTTAGAGTTTTCTTGCAATGATATATATTGCAGAGACTTTGATTATATGGTGATTCTGAACTGAGATCAGACCCATATAAATATCTAGCTTGCTAGGCTGGGTTTGAAGACTTTACCGGTCTGAAAAATTCACGCTTGCAATCTGATAGAAACGTTTTGCATAAACACTTGAGAGTCAGTGTTTTAGATCTAGTTTCTATACTCTATCTCCCACTGAGGATAGCAAACCAGCTTGAAATCAGCTGATCTGGGAGTGAGCAAATGAAAGAGGTAGTTAATTTCTGACTCTTTTTTCGTTTATGTAAAACAAATCTTACACTTGTTCGGCGGTTTTGGTATAGCGCCATCTTTTGGACATAAATAACAAGTGATAGCAGGTTACGTGATTAACTTGTATTTGTTTTTTCATAAATGTACCTTTAGAGTTTTCTTGCAATGATATATATTGCAGAGACTTTGATTATATGGTGATTCTGAACTGAGATCAGACCCATATAAATATCTAGCTTGCTAGGCTGGGTTTGAAGACTTTACCGGTCTGAAAAATTCACGCTTGCAATCTGATAGAAACGTTTTGCATAAACACTTGAGAGTCAGTGTTTTAGATCTAGTTTCTATACTCTATCTCCCACTGAGGATAGCAAACCAGCTTGAAATCAGCTGATCTGGGAGTGAGCAAATGAAAGAGGTAGTTAATTTCTGACTCTTTTTTCGTTTATGTAAAACAAATCTTACACTTGTTCGGCGGTTTTGGTATAGCGCCATCTTTTGGACATAAATAACAAGTGATAGCAGGTTACGTGATTAACTTGTATTTGTTTTTCATAAATGTACCTTTAGAGTTTTCTTGCAATGATATATATTGCAGAGACTTTGATTATATGGTGATTCTGAACTGAGATCAGACCCATATAAATATCTAGCTTGCTAGGCTGGGTTTGAAGACTTTACCGGTCTGAAAAATTCACGCTTGCAATCTGATAGAAACGTTTTGCATAAACACTTGAGAGTCAGTGTTTTAGATCTAGTTTCTATACTCTATCTCCCACTGAGGATAGCAAACCAGCTTGAAATCAGCTGATCTGGGAGTGAGCAAATGAAAGAGGTAGTTAATTTCTGACTCTTTTTTCGTTTATGTAAAACAAATCTTACACTTGTTCGGCGGTTTTGGTATAGCGCCATCTTTTGGACATAAATAACAAGTGATAGCAGGTTACATGATTAACTTGTATTTGTTTTTTCATAAATGTACCTTTAGAGTTTTCTTGCAATGATATATATTGCAGAGACTTTGATTATATGGTGATTCTGAACTGAGATCAGACCCATATAAATATCTAGCTTGCTAGGCTGGGTTTGAAGACTTTACCGGTCTGAAAAATTCACGCTTGCAATCTGATAGAAACGTTTTGCATAAACACTTGAGAGTCAGTGTTTTAGATCTAGTTTCTATACTCTATCTCCCACTGAGGATAGCAAACCAGCTTGAAATCAGCTGATCTGGGAGTGAGCAAATGAAAGAGGTAGTTAATTTCTGACTCTTTTTCGTTTATGTAAAACAAATCTTACACTTGTTCGGCGGTTTTGGTATAGCGCCATCTTTTGGACATAAATAACAAGTGATAGCAGGTTACGTGATTAACTTGTGCTCATTTGTTTTTCATAAATGTACCTTTAGAGTTTTCTTGCAATGATATATATTGCAGAGACTTTGATTATATGGTGATTCTGAACTGAGATCAGACCCATATAAATATCTAGCTTGCTAGGCTGGGTTTGAAGACTTTACCGGTCTGAAAAATTCATGCTTGCAATCTGATAGAAACGTTTTGCATAAACACTTGAGAGTCAGTGTTTTAGATCTAGTTTCTATACTCTATCTCCCACTGAGGATAGCAAACCAGCTTGAAATCAGCTGATCTGGGAGTGAGCAAATGAAAGAGGTAGTTAATTTCTGACTCTTTTTTCGTTTATGTAAAACAAATCTTACACTTGTTCGGCGGTTTTGGTATAGCGCCATCTTTTGGACATAAATAACAAGTGATAGCAGGTTACGTGATTAACTTGTATTTGTTTTTCATAAATGTACCTTTAGAGTTTTCTTGCAATGATATATATTGCAGAGACTTTGATTATATGGTGATTCTGAACTGAGATCAGACCCATATAAATATCTAGCTTGCTAGGCTGGGTTTGAAGACTTTACCGGTCTGAAAAATTCACGCTTGCAATCTGATAGAAACGTTTTGCATAAACACTTGAGAGTCAGTGTTTTAGATCTAGTTTCTATACTCTATCTCCCACTGAGGATAGCAAACCAGCTTGAAATCAGCTGATCTGGGAGTGAGCAAATGAAAGAGGTAGTTAATTTCTGACTCTTTTTCGTTTATGTAAAACAAATCTTACACTTGTTCGGCGGTTTTGGTATAGCGCCATCTTTTGGACATAAATAACAAGTGATAGCAGGTTACGTGATTAACTTGTTTTTGTTTTTTCATAAATGTACCTTTAGAGTTTTCTTGCAATGATATATATTGCAGAGACTTTGATTATATGGTGATTCTGAACTGAGATCAGACCCATATAAATATCTAGCTTGCTAGGCTGGGTTTGAAGACTTTACCGGTCTGAAAAATTCACGCTTGCAATCTGATAGAAACGTTTTGCATAAACACTTGAGAGTCAGTGTTTTAGATCTAGTTTCTATACTCTATCTCCCACTGAGGATAGCAAACCAGCTTGAAATCAGCTGATCTGGGAGTGAGCAAATGAAAGAGGTAGTTAATTTCTGACGCTTTTCTCGTTTATGTAAAACAAATCTTACACTTGTTCGGCGGTTTTGGTATAGCGCCATCTTTTGGACATAAATAACAAGTGATAGCAGGTTATGTGATTAACTTGTATTTGTTTTTTCATAAATGTACCTTTAGAGTTTTCTTGCAATGATATATATTGCAGAGACTTTGATTATATGGTGATTCTGAACTGAGATCAGACCCATATAAATATCTAGCTTGCTAGGCTGGGTTTGAAGACTTTACCGGTCTGAAAAATTCACGCTTGCAATCTGATAGAAACGTTTTGCATAAACACTTGAGAGTCAGTGTTTTAGATCTAGTTTCTATACTCTATCTCCCACTGAGGATAGCAAACCAGCTTGAAATCAGCTGATCTGGGAGTGAGCAAATGAAAGAGGTAGTTAATTTCTGACTCTTTTTTCGTTTATGTAAAACAAATCTTACACTTGTTCGGCGGTTTTGGTATAGCGCCATCTTTTGGACATAAATAACAAGTGATAGCAGGTTACATGATTAACTTGTATTTGTTTTTTCATAAATGTACCTTTAGAGTTTTCTTGCAATGATATATATTGCAGAGACTTTGATTATATGGTGATTCTGAACTGAGATCAGACCCATATAAATATCTAGCTTGCTAGGCTGGGTTTGAAGACTTTACCGGTCTGAAAAATTCACGCTTGCAATCTGATAGAAACGTTTTGCATAAACACTTGAGAGTCAGTGTTTTAGATCTAGTTTCTATACTCTATCTCCCACTGAGGATAGCAAACCAGCTTGAAATCAGCTGATCTGGGAGTGAGCAAATGAAAGAGGTAGTTAATTTCTGACTCTTTTTTCGTTTATGTAAACAAATCTTACACTTGTTCGGTGGTTTTGGTATAGCGCCATCTTTTGGACATAAATAACAAGTGATAGCAGGTTACGTGATTAACTTGTATTTGTTTTTCATAAATGTACCTTTAGAGTTTTCTTGCAATGATATATATTGCAGAGACTTTGATTATATGGTGATTCTGAACTGAGATCAGACCCATATAAATATCTAGCTTGCTAGGCTGGGTTTGAAGACTTTACCGGTCTGAAAAATTCATGCTTGCAATCTGATAGAAACGTTTTGCATAAACACTTGAGAGTCAGTGTTTTAGATCTAGTTTCTATACTCTATCTCCCACTGAGGATAGCAAACCAGCTTGAAATCAGCTGATCTGGGAGTGAGCAAATGAAAGAGGTAGTTAATTTCTGACTCTTTTTTCGTTTATGTAAAACAAATCTTACACTTGTTCGGCGGTTTTGGTATAGCGCCATCTTTTGGACATAAATAACAAGTGATAGCAGGTTACGTGATTAACTTGTATTTGTTTTTCATAAATGTACCTTTAGAGTTTTCTTGCAATGATATATATTGCAGAGACTTTGATTATATGGTGATTCTGAACTGAGATCAGACCCATATAAATATCTAGCTTGCTAGGCTGGGTTTGAAGACTTTACCGGTCTGAAAAATTCACGCTTGCAATCTGATAGAAACGTTTTGCATAAACACTTGAGAGTCAGTGTTTTAGATCTAGTTTCTATACTCTATCTCCCACTGAGGATAGCAAACCAGCTTGAAATCAGCTGATCTGGGAGTGAGCAAATGAAAGAGGTAGTTAATTTCTGACTCTTTTTTTCGTTTATGTAAAACAAATCTTACACTTGTTCGGCGGTTTTGGTATAGCGCCATCTTTTGGACATAAATAACAAGTGATAGCAGGTTACGTGATTAACTTGTATTTGTTTTTTCATATATATATATATGGCACAATAAATATAACAAGATAGCATCACTTATGTGCATAAACAATATAAACATCACTTGTGTGCATAAAGAATATAAACAGTTATAAAACTAATAATCAAATGTATACAAACATTGACTACACAAACATAATCACATTCTGATTCTTGTTTTTGTTTACTCTTGTTCATGCTTTGTTTTTTCTATATGTTTCATAACATTATTTTCAAGTCTATAGCTAACAAATACACTATATTCAAATAAATTATATATATGTGGTATAATAAATATAATAAGATAGCATCACTTCTGTGCATAAAGAATATAAACATCACTTGTGTGTGCATAAAGAATATAAACATCACTGGTGTCCATAAAGAATATAAACATCACTGATGTACACAAAATAATATAAAATGAAGAGATGAAACTCATTTTATCAGTGATATAGACAGTAGCCTACAATTTCTAGTTTTAGATGGATGAGAAGCCAATTGCTATGATGATTTCTTTTGTATCTTTTATTAGGATGAATCTTTTTCTTTATAGATACCTTTGACATTTAGAACATTTGGGGTATAAGATAAAAATGAAGAAGTCATATCTGAATTCTTTTGGAGATTGTGAAGCTGTGTATTAACTCAGGTAAGACATGCTATACATGTTTAGAAAGATAATTTTGTGAGGAATATAAAGAAATTATCACTGAAGATGTATTTTCAATTTTAGTTAATGTTACTTTTCAAATTATGAACAAACAATAAAATAATAATTATTTTGGATGTGAAAATTTCTTTTTTCCTTATTTTTTATATAGTTATCATTATTTGTTTTATGTTTATTGTTTTCCTTAATGTTTCTAGTTTCTAGCAATGTAATTGTTTTTGCGTTAACATAATTAAAACTAAAGTTATTGTGAAAATTGTGTGTCAGACCAGTATTTTAAAAAGTTCAATATGGCGGCTTGAAGCTGAAAGAGTTAACAACAGGTATAAGCAAGCATAAGTCATAGTGATCATGTAATATTTGTGTTTGTTGTAGCCAGACTGTTTGATAAATAGAATTTCTCAATAATGTCTTATTTATTAACTGAAATACATTCCAGGGATATTACTCATATTGATTTACTATTTATTTTGAAAAAGAATAATATGCATCCGCCCATTCTTTTCAAATGTGTTGTTTTCTGTGTCAGATATTTTATCTTACTACCATAACCATCCTAATAAAAAAAATGCAAATTAATAATAATAAAATGAAGTAACATGTGTGGTTTATTTTTCCTAATTATATGTTTACCTGAAAAAATCACTGTAAAAATAAAGTGCTCTCAACATTGAAAATTAAATCCATTCTCAGATAAACTACATGTAAAAAAATTGTTAGAAAATTGCATCTTTGATATAATGAAATAGAATTATTGTAAAGATTGGAGAGAAAAAAATGTAGTTGCAAAATAAACATTTATTTTACTTAATATCTGCAGGTATATTTTCATTGCACTATGTGCATGTTTAAATAGATGTTTTATATAGATCCATTTATAGATATTTTCAAAAATGTCTAGAGGTTAGATTGCAAGCTTTTGAGAGTTGGATTTGTCTATGGACTGGAGATTTTTTATCCTTCCTTTATTATATGAAATATTTATAATTAATAAAAAAAATTATTATTTATCTATTATATTATGTAATGTTCAAATAAAATTAAAACATTTTCTTCCAAAAAAAAAACAACTCTTTTAACATGCTACAATTTAAAAAAAAATAAAAAAATCAGTGAAAAAAATGAACATTTTTTCTTACTGTCTGCACATGCTAACTTAAAATATGCAAAAATCAATATTGAACTCTGATTGTAACTGCTCCCTAGAGAAAATTACTAAAATAAATAAATACTTTAAATGTATTAATGAATAAGTCTCTAGAAATAGAAGATATGGACCAAATATTAGGCATAAAAAAAAACAAATTTTTCATCGATGCAAACTGGTAAAAGCAGGTACTGTTTAACTTCATCACTATAAGGCACATAATTTTAAATGAAGACATGATTTATAATGTTAGAGATGATAATAGACTAAGCTTTTATAGATTTGTATATGCATTACTTGAACCATTAATCTTTCTCCCCATAAGCTTGTATTTATTTAAACATTATATATATATATATATATATTGTAACCCTCTCTAAACTGTGGTCAACTACATAATGTAAGTGCACCGAGAATCGTTACCTAGATCACTGATCAATTCCCGCTACACATTGTCAGCTATTAAGAGCTGTATCCAAAAGCATATTATGCTATCTATTTTATGCACCAAGGACCACAATCAACATCTGGAGCAACTTACCACAGACCAAACTAATGATCTAACATAAACTTTTATGATTTAATTTGATCGCAGCCAGGGGGTACCGCGAAGACCTATCATAGTAGTATGATAAAATACAGTAAACAAATTATAAGTGCAATGTTATTATGTTACTAACCTTAATTTGCGATTTTTATTGTATGAGACCCGATGACCGACCATGTACAAGATGGCATAATTTGTAAAACTACATAAGATTATGAAATTTTAAACAATCTATATGATTTTTAATACAAATGCTAGTCCAGGTAAAGGTTTTCAATAAATAAACATAAATACTTGGGTTCTTTTTATAGTTTACTATATCACTGAGACTCTTTTTATACTGACAAATGACAATTTAAAATGTTAAGTAAATATATTCAATCATATCATTATTTGGAAAATCTGTTTACAGGTTTACTAATCAATTTGTATTGTATACTATAATCAACTACGCAAAGCCAAAATGATGGAAAAGGTAAATGGGATTTTATTGTACCCTACACATCATAAACTAGCAAAGACTAAAAGCATCCAAATGTTTTCTCAAAACATCACTAAACTCTGATATCATGTTGACGATAGTATGTACTTCATGTATGCTCTATCCAAGGTTTATGATTTCTGATTTTAAGAATGACACATAGCAACGGCACAGTAAGTTTAATTATAAATCAATGTTTATTTACAAATTTATGAATAATAAATAATTAATTCCAATGTTATAATTAAAAAACATAAATAAACAAATAAAATAAATAAATTATAATTCCATCGACTTTCTTCACTAACATATCATAGGTACGGTTTTAAAAAAACCTAATCATACCTTATTTCAATTTGATATAATGAATCTTGAGCAAATTATACTAAATTCAACATCAACTGATGAAATATTTAACGTCATTTCCAGATTCAATAAATCCATACCGTAACTTATAATAATTATAAATAATATTGTATCTGTAGGATTTAGCTATAATGCAATCATTAAATAAAATGAAAATTTAAACTTACACTCTGGTAAATAATAATCAACCGACAGTTAATTATTAGGAAGTAACTTGAATAGAATGTCCTGCTACAATTTGACAATCTAACTTATGAATTATGCTTACAAATGGAAGATGATTTAGCAGATTAACTAAAATACTTTGCCCAACTTATATCTATGAAGTAAAACATATTCCTGTGGATGCGTTCATCTACACATAGGAATTAAATAATACTAAACGCTTTGTGGATTGATACACCATCATAAAGTATTACGTATAATTACACAATTCCGCGGATCAACCACCAGCGCTGGAATGAGTGTAAAATACAAAAATGGCAATTAAATAATCTGTGGATTAACCACCAGCACAGATTAATGCCTTTCAACATTAAAAAAAAAAAAAACAACATTACTATTTACCTCATATTAAAGTGCAAAATCATCCTCCTCAGTTATTCTGATCATTCAGAATACACTAACACTTTAGCAAATGTGGGTTCTTGCATAATAAAATGTTACACTAATCAGGACAACTAATGTACTAACTTATCTTGCTTAAAATAAAACATGTGTAATATAATATAAGCAATATTGGTATTGGAATAGAAATCTGGAAAGACTCACAAAATACCTCACAAAGATTGATACACCTCATGAATTCATTTAGTACTTTTCAAACTTTTCGCAAGTGCTATTTTCTTGAATAAGTATTTTATTCAACCCCTATTAATTTAAACTTAATAAAATATAACTTATGAACTTCACATGCAAGTTCATATAATGATAAAATTAAAATAATGAATTATTCATCAAATACATAAGATCTAATGGGTGTGTGTGTGTGATATAAATTAAATGTATAGCATTTTAAAGTTCAATATATGAATTTTAGCAGGTGTGTGTGTCACAAATTAGATTGTAGAGCATTTTATAACGACAAATATGATCCGTGAAATCCATGTACGATGTGTCGAACAATAAATGTACGAAGTAATAGCTATAATTATAGTTGAATTTCCTACATGTAATTTTATCCATTTGTGTTAGTTATTATAATCCCTATTACATTAACGATTTTACGTGGCTCCATAAACAAGAAACAATTTCAAAAATATGATACGCAGAACTTAAATGAAAATGATTTTCATAAGTTATTAATTTCTACATTTCTCTATTAAAATGTTCCTAGTTTCTCACATCCATGCTAAATATTTATTTATCCACGCTTAAATCTAGGAATAACAATTATAGCAATTTATTTAATCATTCCACACTGACGATAAAATTAGAAAATAGCTTTGATCAATTATTGAAGACTGTTTATTATCCAAATGACAAACAAATTAACTAGCAAATATATTACTGACATTATAAAGATAAATATCAAGCAATACTATATTTTTATTAGAATTAGAAACGGAAATATTAAACTATGTTGATAACTTTAACACTTTACTTTAATTTAAACTTCTTCTTTTTTAAAAAACAAATTTTCATATTTATAAAACTTCTGTAATTAAAATACTTATTTAAATTTTCCAAATTGTAGAACAATAAACATTTTAAAACATACCAAATTCTTGCAATTAATTCTTTTAAACTGGGAAGCTCCGACATTTTAAATGTAATATTGGGAAATTATTACCGGTGATTTGATCCACTTGGCCAGCCGACTTGAACAGACTTTTAAATTTAGCAATTCATCTTATATTTAAATACCACAATATTATTTTTACGTTTATAGTAAATTTGTGGTAATCAGTTTACTTGTTAACTATTTTAAAATATGCTTATCAAATTTACACCATTTGCCTTTTTACCATTTCTTTTCTTTCTCTCCCTCCAAAAACAAACTAACAGACGACCTGCTCTTAAATTCGCGCTCTTTTCTTTTTTTACATTGAGACGCATATGTAATTACTGTATTTATTTTTAATAATTTATTTTAATTGAACAAATGGTTTTGTTAATTCAAATGAAATAATTTTTAAGATCATTTTAAACAAATAAAACAAAATATTATATTTTAATACTATTTTACCAAATTTAATGGGTTGTTAAAAATTTTAAAAAGTTAAACATTATGATACGAATTAGTATATGGAACAAAGCAAATTTAAATTTATTAAAATAATATAAGAGAGTAATCTGTTCAAAGTGCAAATCAAGCCAATCAAATCACCAAAGAAGACAGAGAAATTTTTTAATAATAGTTACATCAATTATTATATTTTATGTTAAAATATATGGTTACAATATATATATATATATATATATATATATTGTAACCGGACCGCCATACAACCTTTTTATTACGTCAGTTGTAACAATTTTCTGATGAGCATGCTGCAGGAAGGAACTATCAATTGATATTCTTAATGCAGATGTTAATGCCCCCTACAACAATATTTCCTGCTCATCAGAGGATGTAGTACATAGAGATTGGAAACATCTAAATATTTCTATGTTTGGTTTCCCAAAGAGCGCCATTAGAGTTCCATCTCACTACAACCTGACTGGCCTAGGTCAAGTTATGTCAGACGTAGCTCAGAGAACATGAGATTCTCATGAACCAGTGCTATAATTGGTGAGTGATGCGATAAATAAACAAAACTGGACAACTGGATAACCAATTTAATTTTTAGTAACAAAAAAAATTTATTAAATAACAATTAATTTGCAATTTCAACAATAGTTCATTAATTCCTCTATGAGAAGAAGCTTGGAAATATTCTAATTCAATAATAGTTCATTTTGAATTCATTTATGGGAAGAAGCTTGTGAATATTCTAATTCAACAATAGTTTATTAATTCCTTTATGAGAAGAAGCTTGGAAATATTCTAATTCAATAATAATTCATTTTGAATCCATTTATGAGAAGAAGCTTGTGAATATTCTAATTCAACAATAATTCATTAATTCCTTTATGAGAAGAAGCTTGGAAATATTCTAATTCAATAATAATTCATTTTGAATCCATTTATGAGAAGAAGCTTGTGAATATTCTAATTCAACAATAATTCATTAATTCCTTTATGAGAAGAAGCTTGGAAATATTCCAATTCAACAATAGTTTGTTTTTGTATTCCTTTATGAGAAGAAGCTTAGAAGCAGTCAAACATTTATGGTTTATACAATAATTCATTTTGAAGTAGTCAAGCATTTATGGTTTATACAATAATTCATTTATTCATTTAAGAGAAGAACTTTAGAAGCAGTCAAGCATTTATGGTTTATACAATAATTCATTTTGAAGCAGTCAAGCACTTATGGTTTATACAATATTTCATTTTGAAGCAGTCAAGCACTTATGGTTTATACAATAATTCATTTTGAATTCATTTAAGGTAAGAACCTTAGAAGCAGTCAAGCATTTATGATTTATACAGCATTTCATTATTTTAGTAGTCAAGCATTTATGGTTTATACAATAATTCATTTGTTCATTTAAGAGAAGAACCTTAGAAGCAGTCAAGCATTTATGGTTTATACAGCATTTCATTATTTTAGTAGTCAAGCATTTATGGTTTATACAATAATTCATTTGTTCATTTAAGAGAAGAACCTTAGAAGCAGTCAAGCATTTATGGTTTATACAATAATTCATTTTGAAGCAGTCAAGCACTTATGGTTTATACAATAATTTATTTTGAATTCATTTAAGGTAAGAACCTTAGAAGCAGTCAAGTATTTATGATTTATACAGCATTTCATCATTTTATTAATTATTACCGATTGGTAGACATTTGAACTCAGCAATTCTTGGTTTGTAGAGCATTTATCATTTGATAATTGAGGCATTTATAATTTAGCCAAATATAGAAGTATATTCTTACACATAAACTATGTTACATTATAAGAAGCTTAGAAGTAATATGCAATTAAAGCATTTCTAATTCATATAGTAAATACGTTCAAATATTTTTATAAATAAATTTGCGTGTAGCTATTTCATAACTTCACTTTATAACGTATGATAAAGACGTTTTAACATTTTATAAAACAAATTCTATGTAATTATTTCATAATATCACTTTATAACGTATGATAAAGACGTTTTAATATTTTATAAAACACATTCTATGTAATTATTTCATAATGTCACTTTATAACGTATGATAAAGATGTTTTCATATTTTACAAAAAACAAATTCTATGTAATTATTTCATAACTTCATTTTTAACGTATGATAAACGTGTTCTAATATTTTACAAAATAAATTCTATGTAGTTATTTCATAACTTCATTTTATAACATATGATAAAGATGTTTTAATATTTTATAAAACAAATTCTATGTAATTATTTGATATCTTCACTTTATAACGTAAGATAAAGATGTTTTAATATTCTTATAACATAATTACCTTCCAGTTTTACAATCCAGTTTATTCATAAAGAAGGCGGGTTATTTCATTTATGGAGAGTCATGGCATAGCGTGGAGAGAACGAAGCCACTAAATTACCCCATTATTATCATAATTCCTCTAGCAAAGGTTTCTTTTTCCATTTTAACGTTCCGTTAAAATTATATTTTAACGTGTCAAAAGAATTAAGTAATATACTTTTTTTAAAACAAAAAATTTAATATGTTCTGCCTCTCTGTGTAAGATGAGAGTTCTTTTCTTCCGACGATGTTCCTAATTTGAATACTGCCTCAGTTTAACTCAAGTATCTTTTCTTTTTTCTTTTTAATGATTGGATAATTAATTTCTTTTCTTTTTTTTTATTGAGACAGATAAAAAAAAATAAGATAACTTAACATTTTATTTAAATCCATCAATCACAAAATTAAAAATATGATTTTTCTTTTTTTTTTAACAAACTACAGCTTTATTGCGTTCCCAATTAGATTGAATCACGCTAGACGTTTTTAAATGGGGGGAGGGTCTTTTGAATATGTATATGAGTAACAGCATAACTGTTTCAATATATATATATATATATATGTGTGTGTGTGTGTGCGTGTGTGTGTGTGTGTAAATCTCAATCAATAGTATTATGTTCCATGGACAGATCCAGAGAGAAGCCACACAAAATTATCCATTTCTCTATTCTATTCTATTCATTGCCCAGCTTTCCAATTCCATGTAACTCTTTCCATTTTTTATATCTAGTAATGTCAATCATTTTTCTCCTTCCTTTTATTTTCACTTTCCATTCAAAAATATTTCATTTAACTATACTTTCTTTTTAATATATATCCAATACAATTTCTCTTTTTATTCCTAATTTCCGCAATGAATCTTCTTATTTTTAATTAATTTTTTCAAACTTTATTTGTTATTTTATTTATTCAACTGATTTCCCCCCTTTCTTCTCTATGACCACATCTTATAGACTTCAAATCTGTTCCTAATTTTATAACTCAGTATCCATGTATTATAAACATACAACAGTATACTCCACATATAGTATTTATATGTTCTTTTCCTTAATTATCCCTCAAAGTTCCACAAAATATTTTTCTTTATTTTAGTAAATACCTTCTTTGCCAATGTTATTCTTTTTTTAACTTTATCTTCACTTCTTTCATTCTCACTTTACCACTTACCCAAATATGTAAATCCTTTTATCTGCTGAAGTATATTGTCAGCAATTTCAACTTGCAAACTTTTTCATTCTTCCCTATGTATAAATACTTGGTTTTCCCAATATTAATCTTAATTTTTTATTTCATATATCCTTCCTACAATTTATTCAATATATTCTAAAGACACTTATTGCTCTCAGTTATAAAAACCATTTCTTCAAATCGTATACATTTTACTATTTTACCTCCGACATTTGCTTTACTGTAGATTAAATAATCATTAAACATGTTTTCTAAATAAATATTAAAAAGCACATGTGCCATATTGCACCCTTAACTAACTACTTTTTTATATTTATTTCACCAAAATCATTTTTCTCCAGGTTTATGCTTATTATTTGCCCACTATATGTAATCCAAATCAATCTTATTTCTTTACACTATATAATCTTTTATAATCATATAATATTCTTCAATTTGCTTCACTTTGAAATCTACTAATTACATATAGGCCAGTATATGAAAGAAATTAATATGTACAAATATAAACGTACAAACTAATTTGTAATTAAATTTTTAGTATAAAATTTTATATTAAAATATTTTGAAATTTTTAGAAATATATATTAATATTCTATATTTTGTAAATGTAATTCGACAAGTATTATTTTTGTTAATAAATCGTTTCAAATATTTCAATTTAAATATATATGACTTTGAATTGTTAGTATTTTCACATAAGCATTTAAAAAGTCCATTAGTCTTTATTCCAATTTTCGAAAATGTAATAAACGTTATCTTTTAAAAGTTGAATAAAATTGATCGCCAGTTAATAAGCTCTTTTAAATTGTGAATCTTTTCTTTTTTAAATAAAATTATATAAAAAGAAAAAAGAAGTGTAATCGCTTTTCGTTCAAATTTCTTGCACTACCATAATTTATAATCAACTAGTTGTAATGTGTTTAAAATTCATCTAGTGCTGTAATTTGCAAATATATTTTTTTCTTGTTTCATATTAAATATCATAAATATTTTTTTTGTAATGTTATTTGTAAGTTTTATACAACTGGACAGTTATTAGCCATAAATTTTGATAAATGATAAAATATTAGGTAATAAATAATAAGAAATAAACATTTGCTACTTGAGCGATTTAGCATTCCTTGATCGCAATTTAAAAGATTCTGAACATTAAATGTATATAATATTATTTATTACATAGAAATAGCATAAGACATAACATTTTTTGAGATTTTGTAAAATTAATAGGTACATTATAATTAAATATATATAATAATATGTACTATTAATTCACAGAGATTAATTTAAATAATTAAATGATATTATTTTCGCTATTATTTTTTTATTCATCTTGGAACAATGCTGGAACGAAAAATATCATGTAAAATATTATTATTAATTACTAAAATGCGTAATTTAAATAAAGTACATGTACGTTTTTATTGTTCGTTTATATATGTTGTTTAATATAGTAGCACATTTATTATATTTGGCACCTGTGTGTCTACGTATATTTTTAAATAAAAGGAAGCCATATATATAAAACAATACTTATATACTTCACCCATGAAACTCTTAATTTTAAATATATACACATGCATGTATGTATATTGCACCGGTAAAATCACATCAATTAATTTTACATGTACTGACAATATATTTCTTCTTCAGTTGGTACAGGTATTGGTATAAAATGCATACTAATACTTTAAGAAACCTTATGTAGTGGTAATATTTCAGTAATTCGGATTAAAATCCTAACTCATAATATATATATATATATCGATATATATATATATATATATATATAGAACATTAACATATATATATATATATATATATATATATATATATATATATAATGTAAAATGTTCAATGTTCTCCAAACATATACCTAAAATGATCGATATGTCTGCCATCACATGTGTGTTGACATTATCATGTTTAAGATTTAATAAATTATAAAATTAAAGCACCCTATATGGATAAGAAAATAAAACGTTATAGTTTAAGAGAATATTGGCTAAATATAGATTAAGGATATTAAAATCACCTGTAATGATAATGTAAGATTAAAATATAATCAAATATTCTTCAAGTGAGCAAAGCAATTCATTTAACTCAGAAAAAATAATGTTCACTTAAGATAAATAATATCTAGAACTTTACAACCATCTTTCAAAGAAATTTCACGCCATGATTGCTCACAAAAAACAGGAAATAATAAAAACAAATATGTATCCAAACTTCTTTTTAAAGGCAATTAATGCACTTCCACATCTCAAAGCATCTTCAGAAGGTCTTTTAGTGCAAAAACCCATGTACCTATCAACTCTAAACAAATGGTCCTGGATATAATTTGAAAGTCAAAAAAATAAAATTAATATTCACAGATTTAAACAATTCTTATATAAGATTTAACTTAGTTCTCCCTTAGAATAGAAACAGTTAATACCATTCATATTAAAACAAAAATAAAGAAAATAAAATTAATCAAATAAAAAAAAACATTAAAACAAACTAAGATCAGATAAAAAAAAAACATATGGAAATATTTAATAAATTGGGCAAACTATGGTGAGGCCATAAATAAGAAGATGTAATCTGCTAATGTTTATGTTTGGGAATGAGTACATAAACCTAGCTGATTTAGAATTAAACATATTGATTCTAAAACACACTTTCTTTCAAGAATTTTTTAAATATGATAGCAAGTCATGTTTACAGGGATATATGAAAACAAAGCAATTACAACATTTTACCTCAGATTTATTAACACTTATTATCTGATCTTTATGACAATAAATCTCCTTCAATAAATTCTTAAAATATTTATTCTGACTATTTGCACCAATCAGTTTAATATACTCGTTCTTCATCAATGGATTTTAATCATGGGGAAAAAGTAGTATTACCAATAAAGTTTCTATGAGAATAATTATTTTTACTCTATAATGAAAATCACAATTCCTTACCTTGTGATAATCAGGATTTTTTTTTACTATGCTGGAATAAACTGACTGACTTTTGATAATTATTTTCATAATATGAAGGTATATGAGTAAACTGATAAAACCTAGATTGTCAAAATATTCTAGTTTTAAAAAAAAATAGAAAAATCTACATTACTGCAATTATCATTCATTACTATTTTGGCCTATCATTAAACATATTTTGCTTTGTTTTATCATTATTATAGTCAGATTTAATTTGTGTATAAATTATGTCATCAAAATGTTTTTATCAGTTAATGCAGACCAAAAAACAGATTTATTATCATGGGAAACTGATTTAGTATGACCATAATTACTGCACCTAAAAAGAAAAAAAAATGGTTTATTTGTTATTATTCTACTATAACCGGATCTAATGTGTCTCTAACTTCTGCTATTACAATATGTTTGATCAATTAATGGCTTAACATTAAATTTAACACCATGTGAAACTGATTTATTGTCACAATTATTACCAATATTATCATCACCAAAAACAGAATTTGAATAAATTGTTATAAATTCACCATTTATGGGAGATGCATCAATACCATCTGTGACTCCATTAAAAATTTCACTTTCACTTCTAAAGCTATTATTACTCTCTCTCCCCCCCCCCCCCCCCCCCCCCCCCCCCCCCCCCCCCCCCCCCCCCCCCCCCTCTCTCTCTCTCTCTCTCTCTCTCTCTCTCTCTATCATACCTTATTGATGTAATAGAAATATAATCAAGATGAAAATATACTTTAGATCTTGAATCAAAAAAGGTGAGTAATTATCATGAAATAATCCATATTGTGTATTTACATTTATAATGAAACTAGACTTATTGTAATTGTGGCATTTTATAATTAATGAATGAACTTGTTGTAAGGATAATGCATGTATAACCTCCATTGTAAACACTTTACAATTAGAAGCAATAGCAACAACAAATCTATTAATATCCATATTCTTATTCAAATTAGAAACTGAACTACTCTTTTTGAAACATATTCTATCATTATTACTATTTTTTATCAATAAAACTGAACACAAACCTAAACTTGTATTTGACTTAATTAATGCAGTATATTCATCAAACTTATTTGCTTTATCTGAAATTATATGTTGAATATCCTTACATGCACCATTGACTATATCTAGGAAAGCAGAATTATCTCCATTAATATATGCAATTATAGTGTAAGAGGACAAATGGCAGGAGACATCAAAACCATCTAACTGTATTAATATCAGCATTATTCATTAATAAAATAAAATTTAACATGGAATTTGGCTCAACTAATGTACTTGATGCATTAAAGTCATATACATTACTAGAAATTATATTATAGTTATCCTTACTAGCAATGTTGACTATGTTTATGGAAGCAGTGTCATATTCAGTAGTATTTGAATTTGTAGGGTAAGTGCAAGGAAATAAACAATATAAACCATCATAACTATCTATTCTAAGAGGATTAGAAAAAATGAAAAGCATAGGGTCAGAGAGCACATCAAACTCAGCATTGAGAAATTCTTTCTTAAATGGAATATTTTTTGCGATCATAACAGTAATAAATATGAGATCTTACAATCTTAGACATGATAATGGAAATACCTCTTACATTGCCCTTAACAATTAATTCAACAGATGTATCAGAAATAATTTTGTAACAAAAGCTACCAAGAGATGACATTGTAGCAGAAATCTGATCAATTGAACCATTAATAGATATACAGTAGAAGGATCAGATTTGTTAGGCTCTAAATATGAACAAAGAATTTTGATTATAACATGCTTTACCATATGCACACACAAAGTCACCACCAAAAATTCTATTATTATAAACAATCATAACAGATCCATCCAATGCTACTCTGATACTAATTCATAAAAATACAAATGATATATCAAATAACAGAATCCATTACATTTCAATACTTTTTATCTAACATATATCTTACGTAGACATAATGGTCAAGTGATAGAATAAGCTGCCATACTAAAATGCTGAAATTAACAATGAAACCAATTAATATATATTATTGCTATAACTGCAAACAAAATATGTAAGAATATTTAAATCAATAATGAATGAGAATATAGCATTTAGATAAATATACACAAAAAAATTGAAATGCATAAACATATATAAATACCTATAACTTATTAAATAATAATTTAAAATAAATAATATAAATACACAAGCAAAAAAAAATTGAAACAACAATGTATATTCATAAAATATATAAATAAATACAAATATATATATATATATATATATATATATATATATATATATATATATATATATATATATATATATATATACCCCTAAAAGTAATGTTTATAACTTGTTATATAAAATGACAATAATATTATAATGAGTTTTGGGATCAATATTAAAAGAATTAAAAGCATAAATGCATTATCAATTATTTCAGTATTTTATTCCAAAAAAGTTTAGAGAAACAATAAATATTCCAAGATAACATAACCTGCAAAAGTCTTGATTGCAAGGTCATAAGGAATCAATAACTAATTTAGAACAATAACTTCCATTAAGATTAAAAAGCAGTAGACATTATAATACTCCAATACCAATAAGTGAAATTATACAGGTTACAAATATATCCATTAAGCTAATATATCCAATAGAAGTGATTACAATTACATATGCATATAGGAATTCCACTGATAAGCACAATATTAATTAACATTCTCAAGTAAAAATCCAAAATTGTAAACACTGATACTCTCTATTTTTATTGCCCTGGTGGCAAAACCATCAAATTGCTTATAAATAATAGAACTTTTAAATAGAAGCTATGAAGAAACACTTTAAAGCAATTTAAAATAAAAGCATCCGTTCTATATAGAGAATAAAGTAAAGGATTTTCCATATTCCATTAGAAATAAATAATAAAAAGCATGGAGAAATACTTTAAAATATAACATTAATTATAATATATTTAACATACTCAATTATATAATAATAAATGTTCCTAAAAATCATTGAAGAGAACTTGTCAAACGCTATCTGTAGATATAAAAATAATAAAAATATTTCAAATAAGAGGGATGTCTGTCATAAAAGTCAATGATGACTTGAAAAAAAATTATATACTTGAAAAATACATTCAGGCTTATGTCACAAAGAACCTATTAAAACAATAACGTTAAATAAAAATTGAAGAGCAAAGAAAAATACAACTTACTCTAATAAGAGTAGCAGCAAAATAATAATAATAATAATAATAATAATAATAATAATAATAATAATAATAAAAATAACAACAACAATAATAATAATAATAGTAATAATAATAATAATAATAACAACAACAACAACAACAGCAACAACAAATAAAAAAATACATCAGAACATATATAATTTTGAATGATGTACACTGATGAAATATAAAAAGAAAAATTCTTACAGTTGTTAATTTTCACTTTAATTTTTGAATAGATTTTAATATTGTATTAATTTTAAATATAATTTTGAATTTTAGGTTCATTCATAAAAATGGAATAATAAGGTCTTACTCATTTTTGAATTAGTTTTGTGATTACATTTTCTGTTTTTCAGGATCCTCACTTGAAACTCATGTGTCTGAAGACTTGATTTCATTTGGCTTTATATTTATTAAATTTGTCAGATGGTCCCAGGTTTCTAGTTAACTTCAATTCTCAAGAATATTAGAAAAAGTATAGCTATAACTGTTTTCTTGAGTTTATGTTCCTTTCACTGCAGTTATTCAATTTAAGTCAGCATATATACATTAAAAGATTTATTAGAAAATGTTGGATTGATGGTGAGAGATCACCTACCTTTGTGTTTTCTTTTTTTTTCACATGTGTATATGTATATATATATATATATATATATATATATATATATATATATATATATATATATATATATATATATATATATATATATATATATATTCATCATATTTTTGTAGATTATAATGGAAGATGGATGTCTTGAATAATAGAAAATGTCTTTGAAAGGTGACAAGATAATATTTAAATTATTGCTATATTATAGGATAGATTTTCATGATCTGAATGATGCTAATTTGTGTAAAAAGGGAATAAATCCATACTAGAGATTTAGACAGAACAACTTTGGAGGGCCGCTAAGAGATTTCTACACAAATTTAAAGCATCTGGCTTTAAAATATACTAGGATAATTGCATATTTGAATTCAATAAGCTTGAAATTCTGAGATATAGAATAAATACAAGTGACATTCATCCAATTTTAAAAGAAATTGATGGCAATAACATAGCAAAAACATCTGAAAATAAGAAAGAAATTCAGTTCTATTTAGGACTCATAAATTATTACAAAGGGGTCTTATATAATAACGACAAAAGCTGCTGAACCACTCTACCGACAATTGAAAAAAAGGCAGCCTATAAGTGGAACAGTAAACATGGTAATCTCTGCAATAAATAAAAATAATAAATATCAGAACAGCAGTATTAACAACCCAGAAAAGGTGCTAAACTAACATGTGAAGCATCAGCAGTTGGAACAGGGGTAGTGTTTTCATGTAGAAATAATGATGCGACATACAGCCCTATTTCCTGTGCCTCAAAGTGCCTCTCAAGAGTTGAAAGAAACTATGCTCATATTGATAGAGAGTCCCTGTCTTTGACCAATGACATTAAAATTTTGCAACTACCTATATTATAGCCCAATCATCCCATAAACAGATCATAGACCCATTTTTTGAATATTTACATCTAACAAAGGGATCTCTCAGCATGACTTACCACAAATGCTGTAGTGGTTCAATTTTTACCAGGCAATTATTTTGTACTAGAGTACATTGAGGGAAAACATATTTCTCATGTAGATGCACTAAGACAATTGCCTGCAGAGTGAACAATCGAACAAAATCATGTCAATTAAATAACATGCTTGACTTTGACTCAAGCATACCACTGAACAGTAGGGACTACTGATGACTTTGTATTACAAAAGGTGAAAAATGGATCCAACAAGTTTGAGCCAATAAAAAACAGATGAGTTGCATTTAGCCTGCTGGATACATATGGGTAAACTTCTCAACTGAACATCTGAACATGGCTGCATTATCTGGGATCCAGAATAGCGATTCCCCCAACTTGACATTCCCAATCACTCAGTTTGTTTCATAATAAGCATCAGGGGATAGTCCAAATAAATATGTTAGCAAGAACATATGCATGGTGGCCTACCTTAAATGCAGATATGGAGACCAAAGTCCACCACTGATGGTAATGTAAAATGAGTCAAAACATGTCAGCAAAAGACAAAACTAAAGTGAATATAATATTAAAAGATGAATATATTTTGATGTTTGAGTTTGTGAATTGACCAATTAAAATTTTAGACTTTTATCTCAATCAGCGAATAAAATTATCAGCAAAAAAGAGGTTAATTTAACTAAAATAAAATGTATTTACTGCTTAATTAAAAGGAAAAAAAAATAATTTATTTTTTTTACTTATTTTACATTTCCTCTTTATTATTTTAAATATACATATGTATATTAATATTTATCACAACTTTTATCTCATCGTGCTTTGCTCCATCCTCAATTTAGGAGTAAATTGGTTATATTTTGTTTTATTTTGACCGATTTTCTCTCTTTTTTTTGAAAAAATTATCACAGTCAATTGCAATTGCTGAATTATTTGCTGACAGATTAGTGAGCTGAGGTTATTTAAATTAAATAATTAAAAGTTATTTATAAAAAAAAAAATGAATTAAAAAAATAAAACTAATGTAGTTTAATATTTGGATGGCATGAACACTAATTTACAATGCTGAGATAGTTAAAGATGATAGTTTAAAATTACCATCAATGTCAACATTACAATCAATTTACTGCTGTGTATATGCTAACAGATAACTTGCTCATGCTAGTGGCTCTTATTACAGTATTCTGTTAATTATTATTAACCATAAATAAAGTCTTTCTTATTTTGAGACTAAAAAAGTAACAAATGTAAACATAAACATTTATGCATTACAAATTTTCAAGACTTAATGATTGATAAATATAAAACATAAAAATATACCCAAACCCTCTGCAAGAATTACTCTTTATTTTAATCATTATCTCTCATTTTTTTATTGTTGTATAAGTGGCATAACTACAAACCACTATTAATATTAGAGCATAATGTTTCATTTGGTGGTAGTATTTGTTTTTATTTAGATACAATTCAATTCTGTTTTATTTATGGATGGTTCTTGTCTTATCCCAACTGTTGGTGGATATTATTTTATTCCATTTTCCTTTCTATGTTAATATGTATCCCACAGTATTTTATATTTGGTTGATTTACTTGTTTATATATTTCTTTTAGTTGGATTTTAAATTCCCATTCTATTAGCATGATTACTACTGTAAACCCATTTAAGAATTCAGTCACCTGCTTCACACTTTCATATCCGTCCCACCAAATCTGTTATGGTTTGGAAAACTATGTTTCACAATGCTGAACATTGAATTTTATAATAGTGTATTAGTTTTCGGTTTGCCACATGTTTTCTAAAAATAATGTGTGTATATTCTCCAAGCTATCATTTTTGTGGCACTTGATGCTTAATTTCTCCTGACAATATTTGCTTTAGAAAAATTTTACTATAGCCAGTTTAAATTCATCAAAATTCTAATTGTATTTAAATAAGAAATCTCTCCAGGTTTAAACTATTAATGCCTTCTCAAATAAGGAATTCAGTCTAAACTATCTGTCTATGCTAAAAATATACTATATTGGAGGTTCTTCTACATGTGATATTAGCAGGCTCTTTATATATTACATATTGGTAATACAAGCTATATAGGTTATGTAAAATATGACTGATTTTTTACTAATATTATAATTTTGCTATTAAAGCTTTGGCTATATTAAATTGCTAAGCCTACTAATATATGGGATCACTGAATTAGTTTCAGGTTCATATAGTTTCTTTGGTTAAAGAACTGAGTTTGAAGACATGTAGGTGTCTAAAGATTTGGATCTTTTTCTTAATATTTAAGAATTATATAAATGTTTGGCTTAAGTTAATATTTTGAATCTAATGTCCTAGATTCTCACTGATGAGAGCCATAGCTCGAAACCGGTCTGGGGATGGGGACCATCATAGATAAAGGCTTCAGGTATTTTCTCTTGTAGCATTTATCATAAAAAATAAAATAAATAAGCTTGTTTAGAGCTATTAGCAGGCTCTTTATATATATATATTTCAAAATCTATTCATTCCAACCAATAATCCAAAAACCTTAATCCAACCATAAATATATTCACAAATAATCCTAACCTATTTCCTAAACTACTCCTCTCTACTAATAACGTTTATAATAAGCTTGTTTTATTCCTCCCACTGAGTCATGTTCACATAGAGACTCAAAATAAAAAGGTTTATATGGAAACCAATATTTATGGATTCTGACAATTCAGAATTACAGATATGATTTGTTGATTAGTAATGGTTTGAACCATAATAATGATAATTCTTTCTGGCAACATTATAAAGAATAGAATTTAAATCAAAGAAATATTTAAACAAATAGAGTAATGAACCTTAGAGTTGGGGTGATGAAAACTACTTATTTAAATAACAATATTAGAGGAATTTATTAAAGAATTTATACAAAATAATCAAGTCTTGTTTATACAACTTGGTTATTTTATTATTTAATTTGTTTTGGTCAGCTTTGACAAACAATATAAATTTGTTAATTGTAGCCAAAACCAATTACAATAAATATTATTACCCTTTCAAGATAAATAAATCTCTTTATATATATTAAAAATATGAAATACATTTAAAACATTATTACATTTATAATCATTTGTATATAATGAGTGTGGGAAGCAAATAATTCTTAAATAAATAATTGACAATTTACAGTCAAATTTAATTAATTATTTGTTTGTGAAGGATGTGCCATCATCAGAGAGCATTCAGGATTCTACATAAACTATAAAATATGATGTGGGAGGCATATCTATTGCAAATTACAACAAAAAAATGAGGTTTGCAGAACCTCTGCTTTCTAAAATTCCTAATATGTACAGGAGATAAGAGAAATGCTAGCCTCCACTAAACATTCTCTAAATAATCATGATAATATTTCGATGTTATATACATCTTAATACAATGCTCAAAAATCCCCTTATGAACCATTCTACTTGGGGGAGAGTGAGAGATTGGACTTCAATTCCAAGTCCTAAGAAGTTTTAACAAACAGAATCCTAATAAAGAAATGTGTAACTATAAATACACAATGCCCTCGACCATATATATATAAAATAATTATCACTACAAAATAATAATCCTGATTCAAATCATTTCTCCCTGACATAATAAATCCTAGAAACATTTCATTAATAAATATAAATTATATTATAAGAATAAAACTAAATATAAATTCTTTCCCACTCACACAAGATTACAATATTTCTTTCTTAACACAGATCTTAAATATCAAACTAATAATTTAATCATACTTTTAATATTTTCTACAAATAAAAATATATTATAAATATATATAACTGATAAAATTCTATATTTTTATAATTATTCAAAATTATTTATTCTTCAGAAATAATTTATTTAATTGAATAAAAATATTAAATAATCATTCAAATTATATATATATATATAATAATAAACCACACTATTATTAATTTACAGAAATAAACTTTTTAATATTTTAAATTAAAAAAAATAACAGAGATTTAATATTCATTAATTTACAATAACTCAAACCACAAATTATAATTTCATCAATAAATTTAAATGATATTTTACTTAATAATTAAACATTTAAAACCCCTATAATTCACAAATATATAAATATAAATTAATTAGATTTTGAAAACAATAAATCAATCAATCTCTCAAATTATTCTCAGAATCAATCATTAATAACATAATACATCAATCATTTCACTTCTAACAACATCTCTTAGATTTCTCAACTGAATACACCTCTGAGAACAACACCAATCTTTTCCCTCTTTTTTACCGATGAATATATCCTTCTCTCACCTATAATTTCTTCAATCAAATTTTCCCTATTTTATCTTCTTCTTTCTACAGGATTTAATCTTCTACCCCAATTGTTTTTTTTTTTTTTTTTTTTTTTTTTTTTTTTTTTTTTTTTAAATAATTGTTCTCAAGGCTGATAAAGTAAATAAAAATACCCCTAATTATAAATATATAAAATTGAATATTTAACATTTGATATCTTCAATTTAATTTAAGAAAAAAACAATAACATACAAAAAAAAAATATAACCTTTGTCCCTAGTAAAAAATTAATAAAAAAAAAAAAGAAAATCGACATCAGAATATAATTAAAACTTTTTACTTAGAAATCCAAACATTTATGTTTATTTCAAAATGTTCTACATTTACATATTCTAAATTTCTATGGCCTTTCTTCTAAAAGTGTTTTGTTGTGTTTATTTTCTTTTGTCTTTTGTATAGGTTGATTTATTGGATAAGAAAAATATCTGAAGTTTATCTTCTAATCTTATTATCCACAAAAATTGAGTAACTTATTTTATTCTAGAATTGTATTATATTACATAGAAACCTATCAGATAATGCCTTTTTTGTATTACTAACATAAGCAGATTATTCTCAGTTTTAAACTTTGAAAAAAAGTTATTTTTTGTTTTGTTTTCCTAAGATTTCAAAATATTTATTGCTAAAGTGAAAAGAAAACTTTTTAAAAATAAAATCATTAAATGCTAGTTCATGTATTATTTTTTATAAAATAAACATTATGCAATATTATTTATTTATTTAGAAAGATTTATACATATACTTTTAAGTATATATTTATATGATCATCATTATACAATAACATCTTTTATAATATAGAAACTTTATGAAAGTTAAAATATGAGATTTGAACTCAGACTTTCACCCCACCCACAACTCTCAGTGCAATCTTATATTGCTGACCCATCTGATCACACATACATCGAAAAGAAGTAATCAACAATATAAGTATTTTGTGCAAAACCAACACTCATCAGTTGGTTCAGATTTCCATCTCCACACATATATACAATCAGTACTCAACTTTATATTAAGATAGCCAACTTCATACTTTAATGGACAGGCTTTAAACTACTCCAACCCAAAACTCATCAGCCTTCCAGCTCATTGAAAATCTAATGATGGAATGTTCAAATCTCACATTAGTGCCAAGGTGGTAATCCTACCCATGTTGATGTTTAGTCATTCTGGTCCCTCATGTATAGAAGAATAATCCAATTATACATACATATGTGAGAAATGGGTAGATCTTTTACACACTATTTATATAAATTAATACATTGTACAGTCTTGCACCTGCATTTATATATGACGAGTGACTAAATACCAATATGAGTAAGATGACAAATTTGGCACTAATGTCGGTTTTGAACATTCCACCATCATATTTTCAATGATATAGAAGGCTGAAGAGTTGTGTGTTGGAGTAGTTTGAAGACTATCAATTAAAGTATGAAGATTGCCTATCTTAATATAAAGCTCAGTACTGATTGTATATATTTGTGGAGATGGTAATCTGGACTATGAGTGCTGGTTTATATTTATATATATATATATATATATATATATATATATATATATATATATATATATATATATATATATATATATATATATATATATATATATATATATATATATATATATATTGGTGATTGTTTATATTTTCACTATATGTGTGGTCAGGTGGGTCAGCAATATAAGGTGGCACTGAGAGTTGTGGATCATGTGAAATTCTGAGTTCAAATCTCACATATATTATATAAATAAATGCAGGTGTAAACCTGTACAATGTACAAAGATAAAATATAACTTTCCCACACTGTTACTCATTCTTCAGTATTTTTGTTTGCAGTAAAAAATAGATTATGATGCAATGCCAACAAGCAATACATGATTTTCTTTATTTACATTCCACATAAGCTTTAATAACAGTGATTTATTTAAAGACATATAATATAAGCTTGAATAATTAATAGCTACATTGTGGAACAAGTGACATTACACATGGTATAAGTTAAATTGCATATGTAATGAAACATCTTAAAATATGAATTTGTATGCACCTAGTAGATATATTTTTTTTTATACTATCAAACTTACACTGTCTGACTTCATAAGTTTTAAGTATTTGGACTCAAGCCAACTTGTTTGTGTATTTGTAAATAAAACAATAAATTTTTTGACTATCATGCTTATACAGTAATATAATCGGTGATTAAAATTTAGTAGTATTTAATTATATATTATATAAGTTTAAAATGAGAGTATTTTTATTGTGATTCTATACATCTGATACAAGGACAATTTAGTGACATTTTATTAACTATTTGGGCTATTTATCTTATTGCTAGAGTGGTATATATAACAAAACATAACTTCCTTACATTCAGCAAAACCTTCTAAGATGTGAAATTCAATATTCTAGTATCAACTATTTTAATCTTCATTTATTAATGAAAACTATGGAATCATTACTTAGATGTCTTAAACTTACATTTATTCATTAGTAAGTTGCCTTATACATGTTTTTATTGTAGGTTAATATATTCAAATTTTTAAAAAAGATGGTGCCCTTCCATCCAAAATTATTTAGAATTTGCTCTCTATATACAAAACAGGAGGATGGTTATTTCATAAATGATTTCCAAACATTCTTAGCATGCTTATGTAGGTGATTATAGACAATAAATACTTTCTGTCAGATAGTTAATTTAATTGGAAAAAAATATCCAATAGAGTTTATTAACTCTTGCCTTTGAGTTCCTAAACTTGAGCATTTGTTAATATGTTTAAAACCTTCATACTTTCAGTACTATCAAAACCTTATTTTGTTTTAGCACTCTTACAGTATCACTTTTGCTATCCTACTTAGAATTTTTTTGTTCATTCAGTAAACCAGATTGATGTGTCTTTTATTATCTTAACATGACCAATTTTTATGTTGCTTACAATGCCAATGACTTGTTTTTGAGATTCTTGTATTTTCTCTGAAGTCTCTTGGAGTTCTTTGGGTAATAAATTTTGATTTTCTTCATCATCTTTCTCCACTTCTTTTCTTAGTTGCAATTATTTTTATTCTTTTACTATTCTTTGCACACTTTTCTTCATTTTGTTTTTGCTAACCTCAATACATTTATGGATCTTTTTTTTAATTAAATATATCTTTCTATGAACCCCATTTTCTTCTGTAATTTTTCTTGTATTTGTCCTTCTATTTCCAACTTCCTGCTACATATAGTCTCTAATACCACTCACAAGATTTTCTTTCATGTTTTATTGCCTCTCTTTAAATACTTTTTTTATTTTTTGAAACATGTCTTTATCTTGTTTTTGTTATTTTTCTCAAATTATTTTTTTGTTGCATTTCTTCAATTGTCAGTTGCAATTCATTCAATTATTTTTCAGATTTTTTTATTTTTGTTATATTTTTTTTTAAATTCTGCATCTTTTTTAGTTGTATCCTTTTTGATTCTTTCATAAATGCATACATTATACCACCCTTTAAATATGTCTGGCTTCTGTTTGAAACAATTGTTTTCTCTCAATCAAGGTTTGATCTATCAGCTCTGGACCTTTGGCTTTAGTGGTGTTTGTTTTGACAATTGCTCTATGTTTAATTGTGTTTCCATTTTTCTTGTTATTGAAAGACATATCATTTGTAACTAAACATTCTATCATACTCTTTTTGATTAAGGTTATTATTATTGTACTAAATCTCTTTTTTACATTTTTTATGAAACAAAGTATTTTTATTTATACTTTATCATTAAATAAGCATACTAGACTGAACTATTCACATGCAATCTTCTCCAGTATAACATGATATTTTTATTGATACTGGGATTGTCTAAGTGTTGACTCATTTTTAATGATATGTATAATATTAATCTTATTTCCACTCTAAACACTTTAAATTCAATTTAGACATACATAGTGCATGTCATTTAAGCAATATGTAATTCTACAGATGTGAAGTTGAACATAAGCAAGGGAAAGTTCATGCCACATTTAGGTGAACCAAATGAACAGATAAAAATATGGGATAATATAAACAATTAAAAGTTGTTAACAAAATCACATATATCTCTATACATTAAGTGGTTACTGTATAAATTTAATGTAATCACTACTGATGATGATGATCATCAAATAATCTTATAACCTACCACTGAATATTAAATTATGTCTAAGCATTCCAAAACTACTTTTAGTTTACATTTCTAGATTGAATTAATAACTAAATCTAAATAGAAAAGGCATACTTGTTGATATTAATGTCAATCATCACCATGTTTTTAATTATTACTATTATACTTGCATGTCCAGGAGTGCCATTGGATTTCATATATTCCTTGTACATTAATGACATATGTTTGAGATGTGTTTAAAATCATAAAGAAACTAAATTGGTTATTAAAAAAATTAACTAACAATTTATTTACAATCAATAAATTGAATATAACATTGCTGCTTTTACATTTCCAACAGTTACTAGATAAATATAATAAATATCATACAATTTATTAAAAATAAGAATAAATACTAAATAGGATTTTTTTACACTTATGTTCTTATGGTTAAACACAAAGTTAAGATCATACCAAATATAATAACATTTAAAGTTTTAAGCCATGGGTTTCTGCAAATATCATGCTATTAATATATATAACACTTATCACATAGACAAGAATGTTTAACAAAAATGTATTCATCAAGATACATAGTTATGAGACTTATAATATACTTACCAAAACATATTCATTGATAAATATTGTCTTCATTACTTCAATTATTTTATAAATGATATAAAAAAACATGTTGTTTTTTTTCTCTTTATTTATGAAAGTGGTAGAAACAAAATACTTATTAATAAACATGTTTCTATAACTAATTAAATATCAAATCGTATATTATTGTTCAATATATTTTTTAAGTGTATGTTCTGAGAAATGTGAATGAAAAAATGTATTTATCTTAAATCTATCAAATTCTGCTTGCAAAAATGAAATTTTCTTTGTAATTATTACAATATTTGAAATGATTTTAACATAATTCTGCAATATGATAAATAATGAATGAAGTGGGTTTTTTTTATAGTCAAGTTTATTATTTTTTATTTCTAAATGTAAAATATAAATACTAACAGTTGAATATATTTGGAATATTTAAATAAAGTTGCTTTTCTTCTAAACACATTCAGTACTCATATTAGATTATGGAAATAGTCTAACATATAAATATAGTTAACAGTGTACATGTGTATTCTTTTTGTTTTAAATAATTATCAACCAGTGTGTGTGTAAAAGTAATCAAAACCATGTTACAAACAACCAAACAATCATATTTTTAATTCCAAAAGTTTTGCAAGAATACAAGGCCACAAGAAAATGACTGCCTTATAGGCCCTTTTTTCTGTCTTGAATTAAGGAGTAAAGAAGTTAGATCTTAACCACATGACCATAACATATTAAGCTACTTCAGAATTTTATAAATAATAAATCAATAAAAAACAGTACTTCAGAAACTGTGGTAAAAAACTTATATGTTAAATTAGAAAGGGTTCATTTGAGGTGATTGCACTTTAAACTATCCAAATAAATGCAAACTATAAATATCTTTTAGAGGATATTGAAACAACACCATTACTTACAATTAATTGTGGTTGTTTTATATTAGACAAATAATACAAATTAATAAAACAAGTTAAAAATTTCATAACTTTCTTTTAATCTTGCATTTAAATGAAGCTATATTACAGAGGCTTTTACTATATGGTGCAATTGAGCTGAATTCAGACCCATATAGCGATCTCATTTACAAAGTTGGATTTGAAGATATTTACATGTATGAAAAGTTCAGAATTTCAAATTGATAGAAACATGTGTTATAAGTACTGTCATTTCAGAAGTATTTTATATATAGTTTCTAGAGTCCCAGCCCTCTACTGAGGTGATCCATAAGCTCAAAACCAATTGGTCTGAAGGTAGAAATTTAACAATAGAGATTTTGATTTTTTTAATCTTTGGCCACTAATAAAAATAAAGCTTGTTTAGAGATATTGGTAAGCTCCATATAGTGATATATATATATATATATATATATATATATATATATCACTATATATATACAGGGACCTAAATAAAAGGTCACAATATATATATATATATATATTGTGACCTTTTATTTAGGTCCCTGTATTAAATAATACAAAATTTTAAATCAAAATAACATATCTGACATGAAAATCTTAATGAGTGGCTTTCAATAAAGAATGTTCTGGATGCACTAGGAAATTGCTTGAATGGAGATGAGGTTTCAAACCCAGTGCAGGGTTAAAACTAGGGATAAAATAACACTTTAAAAATAGTGTTATTAATTGGGAGATAAATATATTGTATTTTATTATTGTTGAATAAAATAAACAAATAAATTAAATGTATTAAAACTTGTAAAATAAATGGTTGTAGTCAATTACTTAAGCATATTTTTATGTAGTGAATCTAAAGCTGTCTTGAATAATTATGGGTAGTTATTAAAAATAAAGCCAGAGGGGGTAATATTAATTATTCACACTAAGATTATTGGTGAATTTCTTACCACATTGCATTGGGATAAAAGATATATATTATCTAAACAAAGTTGTAGGGGGTTGGTTAAGAAAAAAGAACTCAGCAATCACAGACTTAAAAAAAACTAAAAATCAGAAAATTTTGGAATCTAATTGAATGGGATAATAATATTGATATCTAAAGATGACTGAATAGAAAATATTCAAACCTTGCCATCGTTTCAAACACCTTTTCATCGATTGATAGTTCTTAAAAGTTATACAGGAAGAGAAATAGAAACTTTGTGCTTCATAACTGTCTTACATAAATATTACATAAAACCCAGAAAAATTCAACAAAAAGTAAGCTTTTCCTTGTATTTTATTCATATTTTTAAAATATCTTCTTTAAAAATGACACACAAATTATTTACTATTAAACTAAAGAGCTGATAATGTTTGTATTTTTGTGCCACTAGTAAACATAAAGCAGAACAGATGTTCATTTGAAAATCGTAATTTCAAAAAAATAAGTCAAAATACTTTTAAAGAAGGATTTTAGAAGATATTATAAGTAAAATCAAAAGTCATTTTATATCATATAATTTTAATTAACTTACGAGAGAGTGCAAGTCTCTCAGCGCTTGTGATTATTAATAGCCAATCAGATCGTAAATACTGGGACAACGATTTAACAAGAAAAGAGTGGTAACCACTCTTAACTTTACTTGTCTGTCTATATATCCAAGCCAGTCCAAAGTACATATATCTGAAAGTGTGAATATTAAATACCTTCACACACTACTCACTGACTTCAAATTACAAACATACAGCATGAAATCTTTAGATTCACTATGCAGTAGATTATCGATGTTATAAATTGCAGAAATATATGTAAATAATATTTATTTTCAAAGTGCAGATCATTTGAAATTAACTTACGAGAGAGTGCAAGTCTCTCAGCGCTTGTGATTATTAATAGCCAATCAGATCGTAAATACTGGGACAACGATTTAACAAGAAAAGAGTGGTAACCACTCTTAACTTTACTTGTCTGTCTATATATCCAAGCCAGTCCAAAGTACTTATATCTGAAAGTGTGAATATTAAATACCTTCACACACTACTCACTGACTTCAAATTACAAACATACAGCATGGACTGGCTTGGATATATAGACAGACAAGTAAAGTTAAGAGTGGTTACCACTCTTTTCTTGTTAAATCGTTGTCCCAGTATTTACGATCTGATTGGCTATTAATAATCACAAGCGCTGAGAGACTTGCACTCTCTCGTAAGTTAATTTCAAATCATCTGCGCTTTGAAAATAAATATTATTTACATATATTTCTGCAATTTATAACATCGATAATCTACTGCATAGTGAATCTAAAGATTTCATGCTGTATGTTTGTAATTTGAAGTCAGTGAGTAGTGTGTGAAGGTATTTAATATTCACACTTTCAGATATAAGTACTTTGGACTGGCTTGGATATATAGACAGACAAGTAAAGTTAAGAGTGGTTACCACTCTTTTCTTGTTAAATCGTTGTCCCAGTATTTATGATCTGATTGGCTATTAATAATCACAAGCGCTGAGAGACTTGCACTCTCTCGTAAGTTAATTTCAAATCATCTGCGCTTTGAAAATAAATATTATTTACATAATTTTAATAAAGTTAAAAGATAATTGCAAGTGATTTTATTCTCAATTTTTTATTAAGAAATAAACACTCATCTACCAATTGTTCCTAGCACCAAACTTGTGTAATGATGGTAATAGAAAATTACAAATTCATTAAAAGGTTAAGGATATCATATTTATAATTGGATAAATTTTTTTTAATATTGATAATCATATAATATTTTGCTAATAAAAATGGAACAATATAAATATTTACTTTTAAGGTTTTATTGTGAAATATATGTCATTGTAATGAGGTTGTAAAATATTTAAAATGCCAGATTATTTAAAGATTGTTACAAAATGTACTGTGGAGGAAAGAATAAAAGTAATAAAGAATTTTAAAAAGGCAAAATATGTTAATTGCAATAAAATTATAAAGTCATTTTTTCAAGAAAATCATCTGGATTAAAATGTAAATAAACTAATTTTAGTTATAACCCACTAGAACATTTAAACCTTGTCTCACTATATAATACCGAATAAATCAATAAATGTATATAAAAAGTTTATTGTGAAGACTACAATAACCTATACCATATTAAGGAAAATTATCTCCATAAAAATGGATAACTTATTTTAATTGTGATACAATTGAAGACCTGTGAATATTGCCTTATTATATTAGCATCTAACAGGATAATACAATATATATGCATTATCTGAAATGTTTACTCATCATAATATCAGTGCCTATCATTTTAGCTCACCAGAATAAAATAAACTTTATTAATAGGATAAACTCTGATAGTAGAAGATGTTTGTTTATTATTATTATTTTTTATTATTGCTGTGTTAGGTATAATGCTTATGCCATGTGTTATTTGGGAATTTTGTTTTTAAACATATGTGTTTTATTATGGCAAGAAAAATATATATCTTGAGTTAAAGAAAAAAAAGATGTGTAATATATATATATATATATATATATATATATATATATATATATATATATATATATATATATAAAATATATATTATATCATGTATTTTTATTTTTTCAGTTAAATGAAAACATGATATTACATAGATTGTTTATCTAGAGAAAGTGAGAGAGATATTTACTTCTCTCATATTTTAAAACAGATTTTAATGTATATTATTAAAAAGTGAACATGCATACATTGTTGTCAAAGATATGTTAGAATGATTGAATTATTTTCTTATATAAAAGAAAATTTGATATAAGCATTTTTCATTTTGTAATTTTGTATAGAAATGAAGTTGTCCACTTTGAATACAAATGCAGAGTTGATCTTTATTACCTAAATATGTTGTGCTCTCTTTAACAAAAGTATAGTTGTCATTTTAAAATAATTAATGATCATATATATATATATATATATATATATATATATATATATATATATATATATATATATATATATATATATATATATATATATTGATTTGTCTATTGATACATTAATGATTCTGCATTGTGAAATGGAATATGTATATCTCCAATGTTATTGTTAGTGTTATTTTACCTTGCTATTATAATATTGAGAGTGATTTGTGATAGTTTTAAGCTGATAGGATCTTCCAATAGAATGGCATCCAATAGATTAATATTAATATTGAGCATGGGCTGATGGAAAGTCACCTATTGCTGATTCCATGAGAGGAAGTTTTGGTAGATGCTAAGTCATAATTAATGCTTATTAGCATAAATAATCGTTTTTTTTTTTTTTTTTTTTTTTTTTTATATATATATATATATATAAAAAATAACCCAAACTATTCCTTTAACAAATATATTCATCTAAAAATTTAATCAGTTATTAATTGTGCAGAATATGATAATTGCCCTTATCATATTATGATAAAAGAAATGGCTTTTGTATAATGCACTACATTATAATTTTTGAATTTTAAATTTAAAATTTGTGCATACCTTAAAGTCCTAAATATAAGTTTCATTATTTCATTTTTTCATGATAGACTAAATAGTAATCAATGATACTCTGAATATCATTGTATAAGCTGGTGGTATTGACTAAGAATATGGTCAATGGGATATTGAGTATTTTCCCATCCCTGAGTTTAATTTAATATATTGGTTTCATTTCATGCCATGTCATTGAATTAAAATTTGTATATATTGTAAATAAAGTTTATTGTGTTTAAATATTTATTTAGTTGCCTGCGGTCTTATTGCTAATTACCACATATATACATTATTATTGTTATTGCTATCAACCTATCAGAAGATTGTAAATTGAAATCATTATCGACCAATATAGCACTATTCAGTATATTATGCTATATCATAATAATTTTGGTAAGTTTTATAATTTATTGGTACATCTAATGCATCATCACACAATAATTGAAATGTTAATAACTTAGAGTACAGATTATTTTAAGTAATAGATTAAAATATAAATATAATATTGAATTAATTGGTTTAGTTGAACCCGCAGAGCTATCATTCACTGATCTTGATCACATGCTTTATAATTATTTGAGAAAAGGAATTTGGTAAGTTAATTGTGTTTACTTATTAGAAAGTTATTCCTAATTTTTCAATATTAAAGTTATAAGAGTTATTGAATTGATCAAGTTTATGTGTAACTGCTAAATATAGTTCTTAATTTGAGTTTATATTGAGAGCAGTTGTGTGCATTCTATGTAGGTAGTGCTAAAATCCCTCTCACTGACCCAAGTAGACTTTGTATAAGAATTTTGAATGTTTGAACCCTGAGAAGAATTAATTGTTAAGTGTCAAGGTAGAAATTAAATTTGTAATAAATTTTATATCTAGTTAATTATCATAGTTGGACTTGAAATAAATTACTTTCACTGTTTTATGAAAGTCAACCAAACTTTAAAGTAAATAACTTCTTTTGTTGTAAAAAGTATAGTTTGTTTTAACTTCATGATAAATATTCTAGTTGTGTCAAGCTTGAAATCCCTATTATTATTTAGCTTATCGTTTTACCATTTAATACCATATTGGTTTATAGTTTAAGATTTCAGTCTCCATCATTAACATTGTTCTTCAATTTTATCTTAATCATTCTTTTAGTTATTCATTCTCATTTGACATTAATTCATTATCATAAGTAATTAATCGTACATTAACTTTCATTCTTTTATCTTTTTAACTATTTATTCACTCTTATCCTATCATCTTAATCATTCAGTATTCTCATACATCTTCATTCTTTTCTCTTCATTCTTAGACTCATTTTATTCCACTATTTAATTATTTCTTCTTTCCATCATCCATTTAGTAATGTACATCATAATATTCTTATCATTTCATTTATAAGCTTAATTTCATAATCATTTCAGAGATATAATTATTAGTCATTTATTAGTTTGCTGAATATCAAATTTAACTCCATCTTTTGTTTGTGTGGATTTTAAAGCGGGTTTGACCAGAAGTTATTATCTTTATTAATCATCTTGTGATCTTCTTCAGATTTATAGTTTCATGCTAGTTTTACTCAATACAGGAATCATTTCGTTAGTTTTACATTTTTGTTCCTGTATGCTTATATTCTTGATAATGATAGTATGAGAGGTTGCATAGAAGAATTTAGTCGCTAAAACGTACGGCATGATTCGTTGAGGACCAGTTAGACCAGGGAGAAGGTTAATATATATATATATATATATATATATATATATATATATATATATATATATATATATATATATATATATATATATATATATATTATATATATATATATATATATATATATATATAATTTAGATATGCTGATGTATTATATGTCTTTTCCTGTAAACATGTTCAGTAAGTATTTATTTTTTATTTTTATTTTTAAATTTTGAAATTAAAGGTTTAAAAAAGAATGTAAACATTCATAACTTTATTTAATATTTACATTTAAATTGAAGAAGACAAGGTAATGCTTATGATTACTACATATGTATAAAACCATTGAATATTAGAATTTATCTTTTCCCTTTATCAAACATTCCATTTCATTATAAAATGACAGGTTGAAAATGTTTGATTCAAAAATTCAAAACGTTTTAGATTTCAATTTGATAGGAAAAAAATCGAATGATTTGATCGGAGTTAGATATTCTAAAATCATGATTAATAGGTAAATTAAAACTTTCAATATAAAATAAAAAAATGATATAATGACTTTATATATAAATTATGATAACTGATACCGTATAATAAATTTATTTTGAAAATAATGTATTATGTACAAAATGTTTATCTGAGAATTTTAATCTAATTTACTCTTAAATATTTTTATTAATAACTTTAAGAATAATCTTGAGAATTATTATAAGGCAAAAATTCTATGCCCTGATTTGCAAGGTTTTTCATTTTAAATACTACTGAGAGACGACCTAACTTAAAGACTATTTTTTTCCATTACTTTATATTATAAAAATCAATAATATATATATATATATATATATATATATATATATATATATATATATATATATATATATATATATATATATATATATATATATTTTTTAAAAAAGTTAGGAAAGGTAATGAAACATTTAACCAAAAAAGATTTGTAATAAAAATAAAGTTTTTAAGTTGTTTTAAACCTCTTTTGGGATTTATAACAATAATCAAACCAGTGTCTAATTCTTTTTCTTGATGTAACTTTAAATATGGGTTGTATTTACTGATCATTATGATTTTAACAGTTATTCTTTTAACAATAAGTCTTGTTATCTCTACCTCTAGAATTTTGAATGAGAACACCATGGCAATGGTCACACTTTATGACACAATCTTCTCTCATAGATTTACAAATGCATATAATTCAATGATAACAAATTTAAACTTATGATCCCAATAATATTACCATTAACCTTCCGAAGTATCTCAGTTCAGAGAATGGACTCATATACATAGCAGTTGATGGAATGTTGAAATAAATGAAAAAGTAATTTATTTACTGATGAGCTAATAGTAAAGTCAGACAGATAATGGGAATAATAGAATATTAAATATATTTTTATTATTTTAGTAGCAAAATTATGCAATAAGAAATAATAAAAACAGTAAATACAATAGTCACATAATTAAAATTATCACTAATACTTTTATTATATTAATAATAAAATTATGCAATAAAAATTGTAAATACAATAGTAACATTAACAAAATTATTGCTAATATTTTTATTATACTACTAATAAAATGAGACACATGGAAATAATAAATACAATAGTAAGTGTAATAAAATTATCCTTACATGATAACATTAATCCTAGATACAATGCATAAACACAGATAAAAATAATACAAACAAATAAATATAAATATAGTCTTAAGAGAACACTGACTGTAAATTAGAGATTGATATTGGTATTCAAACATGAGACTTGATTCTATTCTTTACATAATAAAAATAAAAAATTCACATGCTTTAACCATTAATATAAACATAAATTTTAAGTACAATAGTACCAAACAATTAGTGCACCTTCTATACTAACACAAAGTGTTAAATCATATACAAAAAAATTATAAATAATCATGCAATTGATTTATTTATATACCACATATTTAATGATAAAATGAAATCTTGTGTATGTGTATTATCTGTACAATGTCTTTGATTTTGGAAATTTTATTCAATACCAGAATAGCATTTAGATATGCTGTCTAGACTTTTCACCGAGTAAAGATTCAAATGCAGTATATTAAAAAATAGTCTTATTAATGAATGATACTCCCACTAAATTCCAAAAACAGCTGCTATAGTTGACATACATCATAGTAAATTAGAAGATTACATATGAAAAAAATAGCATTCCTTAAAATATATCATTAAAAATACCCATTATTGCTGTAGAAAAATTAATGACTAGATTTTTTTTATAAAAGTTGTGGAGTTATTTTGGTTGCATTTAATTATGTTATTCTATATACACCTTTACCCCCCATTAGTGATGGCAATTGGTTTTCCAAAAGTCATTGATAAGCAAGAATATTGTATACAGACTATGTAATTATAATGGTGGTCTATGGGAAAAAAATTGGTCAATTCCTAAAGCTAAAAAAATACACTATCTTAGGAATAAAATACATATTAAAAAATATTTGTTAACAATTATTTTAAATGCAATCTGTTTTTTTTTTTAATTTTTTTTTCTAATTCCACATTCACATTTTAAAATGTTGCTTTTCTTTTGATTTGAAACCACTTGAGCTTAAGGGTACAAACAACTTTTTTAACAAAGTTACAAAATCAATTAACTATTTTTACAAAATTATCAGGTGTTCTAAAAAGAATATACAGTAATTAAGGAAGACACACACACAGTTTTATATTTGTATTGTGTTTTCCTAAAAGTTTGTGATGATGGTATTTTAGTTATACTGTACCATATTTATATATTGTACTATTTCTTCATCTAATAAAAGTGTTGAATGTCTTTAGAAAAAATAAACTTTATTTAAATAATCCAAGTACTGTACATTATATTTATATAAAGTTTATTTTTTCTAAAGACATTTAATACTTATATGTACAGTATATAATATTATAGATTCATTAATTATATATATTTTAGGTTTACATGTTCTAAATTTTAAAGAAAAATATATCCTAATTGTTATAGTGAATAATCGATTGTAAATCGAAGTAGTGGGTACAAATTGATGATGGTCACTATTGTGAATTATCACTAAGTATCAAATCTCTACGTGAAGTTCAGGTGTAATAGGTATTTTAATTTCTTGGTGATATATTCCCACAAAATGTGATAAAAAATAAATATAGCATTATTTTCTTGTTGACACAAATTCTTCATAATGTATTTATTATTTTTCAGAAATACATGAAGATGAAGTTTAGACAATTGCCTGAGTTATTTTTATTACATGTTAGAAGATGAACACAATAACATAAAAGGGTTAACATTAACATAATTAACTTAGTTATGTATTTCAATATTAAATATTTTCCTTTTTTCTTTCTTTTGAAGCTTTATTAACTGGCACTTTTTTTCACCTTTGTTTCGTTTGACTAACATTTATAATCAAGATTTTAATAATGAAAATATTTTTGAACTAGAATTTTAAAAATTAGTTACTAATGTTACAATAAATATGAAATGTAGACATATACATAATTTGATATTAATACTTGCTTATTTATATTATTGTGTATTAATTATTGTCAATTCTATAATTGGATTAATGTTGTAATTTTATACTGTAAATAAAATGAATTATTATTATTATTATTATTATTATTATTATTATTATTATTATTATTATTATTATTATTATTATTATTATTATTATTATTATTATTATTATTATTATTATTATTATTATTATTATTATTATTATTATTATTATTATTATTATTATTATTATTATTATTATTATTATTATTATTATTATTATTATTATTATTGATGTTGTTTTTGTTGTTGTATAATACACAAACAAAGTAAAATATAAATAAAATAATAAAATTTATAGTGACTTTACTTAGGGATGATATAACTTACTAGTGTTTAATTAATGTCTCATTCATAAGATATAAACAGTCATTTAGACCTTTCTATTTATTTTATATATTAAATTGACCCTAAAATAAATGTGTTTCATTTTCATGTCATTTTAAATAAGATCTCAAGAATGCTGTGCTGTTTTTGATTTTGTCTTGTATATTTTATTAATATGACATGATAATAATAATAATAGGAAAACTCAGGAAAGTGACTTCCAATAATTGAATAGCTTATTATCATCACCTTGTTTATAATGAATATGACTATCATTACCATTATTTACCTACCTACCTACCTACCTACTTTTATATCTATCTATCTATCTATCTATCTATCTATCTATCTATCTATCTATCTATCTATCTATCTATCTATCTATCTATCTATCTATCTATCTATCTATCTATCTATCTATCTATCTATCTATCTATCTATCTATCTATCTATCTATCTATCTATCTATCTATCTATCTATCTATCTATCTATCTATCTATCTATCTATCCATCCATCCATCTATCTATCTATCTATCTATCTATCTATCTATCTATCTATCTATCTATCTATCTATCTATCTATCTATCTATCTATCTATCTATTCTATCTATCTATCTATCTATCTATCTATCTATCTATCTATCTATCTATCTATCTATCTATCTATCTATCTGTCTGTCTATCTATGTATCTGTTAAAGTATAATGCAATAAATTTATTTTAAATTTAATAAAGATGATATTGATTAAAAATCTGACTTAACCTTTTTAAAAAATAATTTTCATAATACATGTTATTTTATCATTCTTGTGGAATATATATTTTAATCTTTTGATTAGTTATCCAGGAAAAGAAGGGAAATCAAAAAGCAAAGTTATTGATAACTTATTTGAACATGTTTTAATGTTTTTGCAGCTTGGGATAATAGTATGAGATTTTTAAAATTTTTTAGTAAACTTTTTGTTGTCCATTTTGAAGAGCAATACTATATGTATGCAAATTAAAACTAGCTAAGAAGGAAGGATTCACCCAATTGGAAAAAAACAAACATTTGTCTTATTGGATGGGCTTTTTTGGTTAATGTCTTGTTTAACTATACATGTCTTTTAATAGAGAGAAGATATAAGAAGTAACTCAACATGTGTTGCAAAAGTGGTACATATTTAATGAGTAACCCTGATAATATTACATTAGAAACTGGAAGTGGGTTTAAAAAAGATTTTAATTTTAAATTTATCACTATTATTTTTCTTGTTTAAAATAAATATGAACACAAAATATTTATCATAGTGACAATTTAAACAATTTATGTTTTGCAATTTCGTATATAATGATAAAGTTATGCTTAAATATAGAAAGAAAGCAATCATGAGTTATAATGTGAAAGTGTGGGTGTGGGGAACATAATGTTAACTGTATATTTTGACTATTATATACTTTAAGAAATTAAGTGTAATAGGATTATCTGAAAGGAAAGACAAACTTATTATAAAATATAATGTATTTATGAAAGTAAAAAAGAATGAATGTTGATGTGAGCCAATATCATAATCTCATTGTTATAAAAAAAATCTAGTGATGATAATAATTGAAATAGATTATTTGTTGTGCAATATGATTGTAGATATGGATAGAAAATTATTGCATGGGGAAGATCATAAAAGTTGTTAGTCTAGAATCAGTAGAGTAATAGATGCCAAATACACAATTGAGAAAGTTGAGTTAAATTCCAGGATAGGAAAAATATCATCCTAAAGAACTGAAAAATAATTAAGTGGAAGAAATCAGTGTGATACCCATATATTTATTGGAAAGTGATGGGGATGTTTTCCACAAAGTAATCAGGATAGTATATACCATAAATGCTCATGGCAGAAGCCAGAATAAAATTGGGTAGAATCATTAAGAAAATGACTGTCTGCCAAAATATGACACCTCATATTTAAAAGAAACTTCCATCCTTTTTATTAAGATATATTATTGAAACAGTATTTAATAAAATCAGTTTCACATCGCTAAAATTTTAGGTAAATAAAAATATAGCAAGCATCAAAGGTAAAAGAAATATTTAAAGGGTTTTATAATTTCTTCCTAAATTTTGATAGATTTACTTGAAGTTAAAACCATGTACAGAACAAATATTTTATGTTTGAATAGTAATTGGAATAAATTACTAGATAATTAAAAATAACTGAGATCAAAGAACACTATAACAAATATGATTAAGAGAATGGAGGCATAAATTAATTGTATGACATGGAAAGAGTTCTTAGCTTAGTATTCACTTTAATTACCCTATGAATATTGTTTTATATTTTTATTACCACAGCAAACGTTTTGTTGATTAAATTATAGTTCATATTTTATGTCAAGTTTAATAATATGAAATAAAATTTAAATGGTACAATTTTAGGATGATATTGAGAACTATAAATATCAGGTAGTAAGGAAAAATACTAAGAATATAGCCACCAGATAACACGTGACTAATGCAATGACAACAGATTAATATGAAAGCGTACATGATAATAAACATATCATTTTAAAAGAACTAGATACTAACTATGGGAGAGGTTGATTTTATATAATAACTATTATGTACTTCTGAAGAATGTAAATAATTTGCTGTCAATGTAAAATAGTTTAATGCTTATTTTTTATTGTTAATAAAGTATTTAACTTTATATTTATAATTGTTCATTGTTTATTCTTAATATTATAAATAAATGAATATTTCGATATAAACTTTATCATAGTAATTTTATTGAGTCTGAGCGGCTTTTCCATGAAAATGCATTGAAATTGGTGTTAATAATGCAAATGTCAATTATGAAGGATGTGAAAAATAGAGGCGGAATAATGATTTTAACAAACTAAAAATTGCAGCAAATCGAAATTGAAGTTTGTGATATATATATATGAAACCCGTGTAATGAATCATAAGAAACATCCATTCCCTTCTCATTATGATATTCACAAACCTGTCAACTATTTAAGGCTGTCATATACAATTTATTAAATAAAAATATAACAAATCTATAATTATGTGTAACACCATTTTGTAATTAATAATGATGATACTTATTATGTTTGATGTTTATATGAGAAATGTTTGGGTTTTTTTTTCAAAAAAAATAAGCGTTTATTTAAAATTAAAGAATTGAAAAGTATTATTTATTTATTTATTTCATAATTATTTAATCAACATATGATAGACACAGCTATACAATAGCAAACCCATCACTACCTTTGTATTGAAAAAGAAAAAAAAAGTGTTATTTCAAATAATTCTGTCTGATATTTTTGTATATAATTTGCTTATAGAAACCATTTATTTGATTAATAAATGTTTCATCTTGATTTATGTAAGAAAAAAGAAAAATATCAACAAAAATAAATGTTGCCGTAAAGTTCATTGGTTTAAAAGTAATAAAATAAATAAAAGCAAAAATGACAGTTCTCTGAAATAATTTAGCATGATTGACAAAAAAATTCAATATTTTATTGTATAATTAAATTATATTTATTGTAATAATGACAACCCAGATGTAATTATTAATAAAAATGTAAAAAAAAAAATCCACACACATCAGTGCATGTAATAGTGCAAACTTCCAATCAAATAAATATTTATAAATAAAAAAGTTAAAGTATATATATAAATTCAAGTTTTTAAACCCACTATATATTTGGTTTAATCAAAGTTTAATTACTTAAATAATTTTGTTTGAATGTGAGATATTAATATAGATATATTTCAAATTTGTCTATGTGTCATATGTGTGTATTTGCTTTGTTATTAATTTAAGAATTATATTGAAGTTTTAGCTAGATTATATCTGTCAATATTCAGACGTGAGGTCAGACAAATATGCTACAAAATATCTAAAAAAAAATTGTTTGATAAAGAGTTATCCTTGTAAAACATATATTATGTAAATGATGTATTAATGTGCCTAAATGTGTAGCTACAGTAGATGTTGAAGTGCTATATCAATGTCACTTCTAACTCCACAGGAACTTTATTTAATGTTGACATAAACAATCAATCACACACTTATATGTGCTATTAATATTTCTTATGCAAATGCAGAGATAATAAAAAATATATAAAGATCTTTATAAAAAATCATGGCAAATACAGAATATTATTCTATAAATAAAGTTAATAGTAAAAATAAAATCATTTCCTCTCTTAAAAAGTTATAATGGGGAAATTATTTTATTATCAAATATTGACTTATATTAACAAAGGAAGACACTCATGCAACCAATTTCAACAATAAACAAAATGTCTTAAACACAATAAAATAAAAATATAATAATGAGAACAATACTGATTATCATGAAACAAAAGTTCCTTAACAAATTCATCCATTGGCTCACACTTATTAAAGAACATAAAACTGTAATATATAATAAAGTTGTATATATACAATCATAAAAATTCTATCTATATTACCTAATTACCATCATATGATAATTATTATATTTGGACCAAAACAAAAAAAAAAAAATATTTCTTATTTCGAAAAACATGAGATAAAGTAAACAATTAATTTCCTTTAAACTTTTTTCCCATAGAATTATTTTGTTTAATATATATATATATATATCAACTTATAAATAAATATTAAAAAATACAGTAATTATTTTTTTAAATATATATATAAAAGTCACTTAGGAGCACCTTTCATTATTCTCTTAGACTTTGTTTTTTTTATATATATAAAGACTACAAGGATAGTCCAAAGGGCTTCTAAGTGACGTTTATATTTTTTTGTTTGTTTTTTTAAATATTTTAATTATTGTATTTTGTAATATATATTATTTTGAAAAAATACAGACATGGATTTGCAATATATATATATATATTGTAAATGGACGTACCAACCAATTCCTCTTCTGTTTGATTTTATTGCCTGATGAACATATTGCAGGAAGGAGCTATCTATTGGCACTCCCCAATGCTGATGTCATACTCCTACAACAATATTGCCTGCTCATTAGTGGATGTAGACTGAAAACATCTCGAAATTTATGTGTTTGGTTTTCCAAATGGTGCCATTAAAGTTCTAACTCACTACAACCTTAATTACCCATGTCAAAATATTCCAGACATAGTTCACGTGACATGAGATTCTTCTGAACCAGTGTATTAATTGATGAGTGATGCAAATTGAAATTGACAAAAGGTATTATTTATTTTTGAAACAATGATATTATGTAACAATAATATGGGGTGTAAAGTTTTTAAAGAAAAAGAAAAAGTTTGTTACCAGTCTTTATTCAGGATTTCTACATATCTGTGTGCACTTTATGGATGTTCTCTTTGATCCTTCCAGAGTAGGAAATGTCCTTTTCAGATTGAAGTTCCTTCATCTGCATAAATATGTATCCATGTGTATAGAAGTATGTTTTCACCCAGATATATAGAAGTATTTGTTTTATCCAGATATATAAAAGTATTTGTTTTATCCAGGTATCAAGAAACACTTTATTCTATCCAGGTATTCTGAAACATTTGTTTTATCCAGGCATATAGTAGCAATTAATTATATCCAGGTATATAGAAGCATTTGTTTTTATCTATGTATTTAGAAGCACTTAATTTTATCCAGTTATACAGAAACATTTGTTTTATCCATACAAATAAAAGCAATTAGTTATATCCAGATATATAGAAGCATTTGTTTTATTCAGGTATATAAAAGTATTTGTTTTTATCTATGTATCTAGAAGTAGTCATTTTATCCAGATATATAGAAGTATTTGTTTTTATCCAGATATCTAAAAAAACCAATATTTTCATTTAACTTATTACCCAAGTGTGCATTTGAACCACTTACTCATCATATAGGTGCAGTTTGGAGTCATTATTTGATAGTATTTTATTGTTATGTAACATATTATATCAGTGTGGGTTTGAACCACTTACTCATCATATAGGTTGCAGTTTGGAGTCATTGTTTCATAACATATAATATGGTGTGGATTTGAACTACTTACTCATCATATAGGTGTGGTTTGGAGTCATTAAATGGAAGTATTTTATTATTATTCATTCAGGTATGTGGGTATATATTCCACATTATTCGTGTATATAATATATCAATTTGTAACCTATAATTTCTTATTTACTTATATAAACATTACCTTAATTTGTGTGTGTGGATTCATATTTAATTCATTCTATAAAAGCATTTTGTAAAATAATAGATTTCACTTCCATAATCAATAATTTCATTTATGTAGATACAAATTAGTATGAATTTCTTTATAAAATTATTTTCAGATTAGCAAAATCATTTTTACATCTTCAGTTCATCTTTTAATAACACATAGATTATCTTTTTACTCCAGAATGCTTCACATAAAAGTTATAAACATGTTCTCATTTTGCATTATTTTATAGTCAATCAACTCAAAAAATGACATTTCATTAATCATAAATTATATTAATAAATACATCTTACAAAATATTTTCAATTATATATTACTCCAAGGAATTTCATTTTTTGAATATATTTCCTTTTGTATTACTTTACAATCAGTCAATATAAAAAAAACATTTCATTATTTTATAATTTAAAGTAATGAATACATTTCATCTGCTGGCAGTTCTCCATAAATTTTCAATTAGTAAAGAATGTTTCGAGAGTTCAATGAGTCCATGGTCAGTTCATGGGCATTACTTTTATTTTATTTCATTGTTGAACCAGGTGACAAAAGAGAGAGAAAAGTTTTTTTTCATATTAAGCCAGATATTTGAAGATATTTTATTTTAATAATTTGTTTCTTCATTCCTTAGTAATTATAGGTTCCTTCTTTGAATTCCTCAAGGTGCTCCAAGTTTTGTTGGGCCGGAATTCATATAATCCAGATTTCACTACATGGGATTAATGATGACTAGACCACTAGTAACAGTCTTAATGCTTTCTAACAATATGTATGTTACAAAATTTCTACAAGCACTCTCTATTACTCTATTTTTTTCATGCATTTGTCTTATCAATCCTTTTTTGGATCAATCTAGCACAAATACAAAGGTGATGATGATTTTCCTCTGAGACCTCTGTGTTTATTTTCATCATTATTGGCCATCCAATTTCAGCAAGAACAGATTCTGATGATGATGATTTTCCTCTGAGACCTGTGTGTTTATTTCATCATTATTGGCCATCCAATTTCAGCAAGAACAGATTCTGATAATACCTATCTGATGGGATACTTATAAACTCAGACATCCCAATCTTATGGCTCTCCAGAACACTTTCAGCCTAAATAACAAACAGTTAATCTACAAATTAAAAAAATTGGTACATTGAACCCAAATTCATTGACTTTCTCTTGAAACTTAACCTCTCCTCTCTGCCAATGAACCACTTTCTGGTATGGATGAGAGGCTTTGCTAACCTCAATCCACAGTGTCAATTATGTTCAACAGTGGATGAAACCATCCCTCACCTATTACACATCTGTCCTTTTCTCAGTCCACTCAGATCTTTCATTAGTGAAAGTGTGTCTCTTGATTATAGAGACACTCTCTCCATCCAAAACACCATCAAGACCGGTATCTACTCAATTATCAGAATTTCCATTTTTCTCTACTTTGCAGTCTGTCTTACCAGGTGTAAATGTATTTTTGGTCAAGCAAACTCCAATGTTACTGAAACTTTCATATGACTATTGAAGAGTATTTCATGAGAGATCACATACTAACCCCTGACTGGCTACACAAGGAATCATGGTCCAGAGTTGATTTTGCATGTATGTAACTGGTCATCTCAACTACAGTCACACACCTGTTAGTTTTGCATCCCGGTTTAAAATCAGAACTTTAATAATTTGAAACCTCTGTAAAAAAAAATATTTTTTTTCAAATGTCTCAATAAATCTCTTTTTTTAGAAAAAAAAACTATTGATCTTTTATGCCCAAAGCAATCTTTTTAATTAGTTGTTAATAACTGCCTTCTTTTTTTTTAAAATATTAAAATTTTACAAGTTGATGCATTTTAAATGATAATTTAATATTGTAAAATATTTATTTTAAATTGCTGCCATCCTTCTATTTCTTTTCTTTAACTTTTATACATCGCAAACTATATCAGTTTTTATTTTAATCTCAACAGTTTTTAAATTGTAGGAGGGGGGGATACAAATTATATATGTGAAACGATGAGTCTGCTTAATATATATATATATATATATATATATATATATATATATATATATCATAAAAATAAATATATAAATATATATATATATATATATATATATATATAAACAAAAATGCAAAAAAAATCTACATTACCACAACCACAACCCCATCAAGAGTAGTTTGTCCACATAGACAGTCCAGAGTAGTTAGTAGTCACTATCTCTAACTATACTTCCACTTTCATATATCAACTTTTATTCAGAAAACAGAATAAATAAACTAATCTAAATACAAACTCTTTAAAACAATTTCTCTTCACTTGCCATGAATTTACACATAATGTCTTCAAACTCGCATAGCAACCAATAATGTCAATCTCAGTTCAGCATCACCAATAGTAGACCTCTCAATCTATATCATTGCAAGAAAGCCTCAAAACATTTATATTAAACAAAAATCATTAATTACTAACTTGTATTTATTTCCAATTTCTCAAAAACCCATAAAATTTTTTTTACATAAACTCAGAGTATTAGTATTCAGTATCTCTAGTATGATTCCACTTTCAGATCATATCTTCAAGCTATTTACTATCGTCAGTGAAAGACAGGAATAAAAAACTAGATCTAAATACAAACTCTACGTTTTGAAACAATTTCTATTCAGCCTCAACTGAATTTTTAACATGTTTCTTCAAATCACATACAAAAGATATAAAACAAAACACATATAAACTCCAATATAAAAAATCAAATACATTTATATAATCAAAAATCAATAAAAAACTTAACTATTTATTCACAACTACCAAAAACCACAAACTATTTTTTTAATAAACCAATAGTTAGTATTCACTATCTCTAATATAATTCCACTTTCAACATGATTTCAAGCTATTTCTATCTCATAAAGACAGAATAAAAAACTAATCTAAATACAAACTCTACTTTATAAACAATTTCTATTCAGCCTCCAATCGTAATTTTTTAATAATCTCTTCAAACTCAACGTAACCATATAGCTATATGAGACTGATCTAAGACTTCAGCAGCACCATAGAACTATGCAATCTATATCATAAAAAAGACTACATATGATAACAAAAATGCTTAAAAAATTAACATACAACCAAAACAAAACAAAACCAATATTATTTCACTATTCTAACTATAATCCACTTTCAACATATCAACTATTTCCAGAAAGACAGAATAAAGAAAAAAAATACAAACTCACAAAACAATACACCAAAATTAAAATCCAAACCACATACAAACCAAATAAACAAAACACCAAAAAAAAACACTAAATTTTTTTAAAAATACTACCCAAAAACAAAAAAAGAAAAAAAACAAAACCAAAAAACAAAACCTCATTTATAACTATTTTACCACAACAAAACAAAAAAAAAAAAAAAAAATAAAAAAAAACAAAAAAAGCTACAATTTTTAATATTTTTACAAAACTTAAAATATAGATTCAAACTAGAAAACAGAAATACTTTTAGTTTGAAGACAACAAAAAAACAGCAATAAAATTGTTCCATAAACCTGATTTATAATATTTTATTTCACTAAAAAAAATAAAAAGTGAATATATAGAGATAGGAATACTATACTAAAACAAAAAAAGACCATGTGGACAAAATACAACCAATTTAACATTTTTACAAAATACTTTATCTTCAAAATAGACAGAGGCTAGAGAATGAGACACAATTTTTTGGAAGAACAAAATCACTGCAGAATAAAATTTTTCAACACATTTTATAACTATTTTTATCCCTCACACAATACAAATAGCTGAAATCAAGAAAGGAATATAGTTAGAGATAGAATATAATCCATAGTAAACAAAACATCTATTAGAACCAGGACATAAAACAACTAGCATTTTTAACTTATTTTTTTACATAAATACCTTTATCTTTCCAAATATAATGCAGAGCCTATGGAGCGAATAGACAGACATATATACTTTTTATCAGTGAAGAATCTAAAAATTCACCTCAGCGAATAAAATTGTTTATAAATCTCAATTTGTATTTAGATCTATTTCTTTATTCCTTCTTTCACTAAGATACAAATACTTGAAATCATGACGAAAGTGGAATATAGTTAGAGATAGTGAATATAACTACTATTTATGTAAACAAAACATACGCTTGATGGGGTTTTGGTAGAACGCCATCTGTGGACATAAATACAAGCTAGCAAGTTTTTTAACTTGATTTTTGTTTATATAAAGTACCTTTGAGGTCTTTCTTGCAATGATATAGATTGCAGAGGCTTCTACTATGTGGTGATGCTGAACTGAGATCAGACCCATATAGCTATCTGGTTTGCTATGCTGAGTTTGAAGACATTGTGTCTAAAAATCACGCTTGAGGCTGAATAGAAATTGTTTCATAAACGCTCAGAGTTTGTATTTAGATCTAGTTTCTTTATTCCTGTCTTTCACTGATGATAGCAAATAGCTTGAAATCATGATCTGAAAGTGGAATTATAGTTAGAGATAGTGAATACTAACTACTCTTACGTTTATGTAAACAAAACATCCGCTTGATGGGGTTTTGGTAGAACCCATCGGGACATAAAACAAGCGTTAGCAAGTTTTTAACGATTTTTGTTTATCATAAAGTACCTTTGGGTCTTTCTTGCAATGATATAGATTGCAGAGGCTTCTACTATGTGATGATGCTGAACTGAGATCGATCCATATAGCTATCTGGTTTGCTATGCTGAGTTTGAGACATTAGTGTCTAAAAATTCACGCTTGCGGCTGAATAGAAATTGTTTCATAAATGCTCAGAGTTTGTATTTAGATCTAGTTTCTTTATTCCTGTCTTTCACTGACGATAGCAAATAGCTTGAAATCATGATCTGAAAGTGGAATTATAGTTAGAGATAGTGAATACTAACTACTCTGACGTTTATGTAAACAAAACATAAGCTTGATGGGCGTTTTTGGTAGAACGCCATCTGTGGACATATATATATATATAATCAGTGCTCAGTTAATATTAAGATAGCAAATCTTCTGACTATAATGGGCATGCTTCAATCTTCTCCATTCTCCAAATCTTCACCAATCCTATCATTGCATATCTGAGGATGGATTTCTCAGAGCTCTTGCTGATATCAATATTATTATCATACCGATGACGACCTTACATCAATCTAACCCTCTCACATATAACCTTAATATTTTCATTTAATTATACAAAAAAGAATGAGCAGAATACAGGCTGAATATGTAATATTTAAAAATATGTATATTTTTTATACTAAATTTAATTAACTGATGTGTGTTGTTTCAGCATGTAATACATATATTGAGGATTTATTATTTTTTATATAAATTTGGTTATGAATATCTGTTGTACAAGGTGGATTGAAGAGCTGCAGGAGGCTTACAAGTCATAGGCAATGTCCCTTATAATTACATTAAGTTTAGTATAGAAAATATACATTTATTTAAATATTGCATATCCAGTCAGTATTATGTCCGACCTACTGCTGGTTATTAAAATTAACATATCAATGTTCTATGTGTTAGGTCTCAGAATAATTTAAAATTAACATGGGTATTTCAATAATATTGATATTGACAATTACTTTGAACATTCCATTCTTGGATTTCAATGATATGGATGGTTGAAGAGTTGGAGACAAGGGAAAATTGAAGCTTTCCATTAAGTTAGAAGATTTTCTATATTAGTATAAACTGAACACTGATTATATATATATATATATATATATATATATATGTAATCATCTTTCCCTCATATATATATATATATATATATATATATATGAGGGAAAGATTGTGATCTGGACCAACTGTTGTGTGCTGATTCAGCAGAAAATACATATATTGGAGATCATTTTTTATTTTTCACATTATGTGATCATGTGTATTGTTTATATTTGAGATCATTTATTTTTACATGTATGTGGTCATGTATATTGTCTATATAAGATGAATTGGATAATAGCTGTTGGGTGATTGAAAGTCTTTACTCAAGACCCTTATAAATAAACTAAGTTGCATAGAAAATACAGAGATATTTAAATATTACACACACCCACACAACACACACACATATATATCATTATTAATCCACTGTAAGATGAAGGTCTCTCCAAGTTCAATCCATCTTCTCTAAAAATGAGCTTTTCTTCTCCACATCACCACCACAAACTTTCTTATTTCATCCATCCATTTCACATGTGGTCTCACTATGAGTCTTTTTCTATCATTTGGAATCCAGTTTAAGATTTCAATTGTTTATCTATTATCATCTTTTCTAGGAATATGTCCAGCCCAATTACATTCTAGTCTTTTATTTTTTTTCAATGAAGTCAGTAATATCTGTTTGTTCTCTTACCCATATATTGCATTTTCAATATCTTCTTTTTACTCCTAACATGCATCATTCCATACTTGCTTGCATGTTCTAAAGTTTGTATGTTGCTTTTCTATTAAATGTCCAAGTCTCAGATCCATAAGTAAGAATTGGTAAAACACATTGATTAAAAACCTTCCTTTTCAAACACATAGGGATATTTCCTTTAAAAACAAGTTTTGTCTACCAAAATCACTCCTAACCAAGTTTAATACTATGATTTATTTCAGCCATTTTCTTTCCATCTGTATTAATAATCTGACCAATGTTTTTGCAGCTGTTAACTTCTTCTAACTCATCATAATTAATCTTTATTTTCATATTTTGAGAAATTCCATTGAGCATTACTTTAGTCATTTTAACATTTATCTTTAGTCTTACTTTTTCTACTTTCATGTGATAACTCCTGCAACATTCCCTGCAGATCTAAAGCATTATTTGCAAAAAAATACTACATCATCTGCAAAATCTAAATGACTTAAATAATCTTCATTTACTTCACTCCTTTAGCTTCTCATTTTAATCTGCAAAATAATGCTTGCAGCACTGCTGTAAAAACATTTGGAGATATGGAGCCATCATGTATTACACCCTTTTCAATGTTGCCCTTTCTAGTATCATTATATAATCTAATTGTTGCTGTTGCATTTTTATAAATATTTTTTTTAAAATATGACAATATACTTGATCTATACCTCAATGATCCAATATATTAATCACTGGAGAAATGTTTATAGAATCTAATGCCTTTTCATAATCTACAAAGCCAAAGCAGAATCACAACTCATATTCATTTGTTTGTTCTATAATTTCTATCAATACCTGGATATGATCTACTGAATTAAAACCACTTTTAAATCTAGCTTGTTCACTTGGTTGGTGGAAACCCAATGTTCTCTGTAAACGACTTGTAATTAATTTGGAAAAAAAAAATTGTATAAAAATGATAAAAAGCTGATAGGTCTGTAATTTGTAATATTTTCTTTATCACTTTTTTGAATATTAATATTAATACTGCATTCTTCCAAAGGTCTGGACATCTTTATCATTTAGACATTTGGTATATAACTTTGCTATTTTTTTTCTATTTCTGCTCCTGCTGTTTTCAATAAATCAATTATAATTTCATCATTACCTGGAGCCTTTTCTTTATTCCCAAATTTAATTACATGTCCCACTTCTTCATCTAAAATTCTGTGTAATTCAGAAGATATAATATTTATAGGAGGTACTTGTTTTTTAATACTATATAATTCTTGATAAAAGTCATCTACACATTTTATGATGACAACTCTTTATTTAGTAATAATTCCATCTTTTTTCCTTATTGCAGATATAAATTTCCTACTATTAGCAAAATGGTGTTTTACACTTTTAAGACGTTTATTCTCTTCGACAGCTTTCCTTGCTAGTTTGCAGGTATACTTTCTTATATCGTTTTCAACTCTTTCCCACACCATTTTACAAAATTTAAGGTATTCACTTCTTTTTAATGCATCATTTTTGTATATCTTCATATTTTTTTTCTTCATAAATTTTGTAGGCTCAGTAGAAATTTTATTGGTCAGTAGCTGCTTTTTTCTACCAGCTATAATTGCTGCACTTTTTAAAAGTGTAGAAGTTATTTTGTTATTAATTAAATTCAAATCTGAATCATGTTCAAAATCTACCAATACTTGAAACCAATTTGTAAGTTTTAATTTAAATACATTAGAATGTCTCTGGATATTACGGATATCAAATCTACCAATACTTGAAACCTTTGTAAGTTTTAATTTAAATTCATTAGAATGTCTCTGGATATTAGGGATATCAATTGTAAATATTGTTTTTGTTAATAATTTTTGTCTTTAGTTTTGCATTAACATGTATCTTACATCTTACTAATTGATTATCATTTTCTGTGATAATTTTTATTAAGAACATTACAATCTTGAAATTTGCATTTGCATTTAGTCAAAATAGAATCCAATTCTGCTGTATATTTATTTCAATGCTTCTATGTCCATTTCCTTTTCATATTTTTCTCAAAAAAAGAATTCACAATATAAAGTTTTTCGTTTTCCGTAAATTCTACAGCTCTATGTCCCCTCTCATATCTATTACCATAACCAACATTATCTATAGTATCTTCATCTTTCATTCGTTTACCAATTTTAGCATTAAAGTCTACCATAACAATTTTTTTTTACACTGATCACAAGCCTTTTGTACATCCATATAAAAATCTTCTACTTCTTCATCACTATGAAAACGTGCTGGCGCATAAACCTGAATTATCTGTATTTTTTGATTTTTAATTCTAATGTAAATAAAGTTGTTAAATTGTTTTATTAAATCTACTTTTTGTATTTTGATTTATTTTTCTTTCGAGTTCGCTTACCACATTAATAAATTTTGGCCACTCATCATTCTTATAAAGTCAACATAACATATTTATCCTTGAGATCAAAGAATATATGATTATTTTAAATATATTTTGGAAATTTATAAAATGTTCCTTTAATTCCAGATATATTATTAAAACTGTTTTATACCTTTAAATACATGTATGTATGTAGACAACTCCTAGATATATAAAGAATTACATTGTTTTAAGTTTTTTCATGCTCACTGTTATACAATTTAGATTTGAATATAGAAAGTATACTTAATTGATATTTCCTGTTCTCTCCTCCTGCATATCATAATGATAATTTGAACAGTCAGCTTTCCCAGTATATATATATATATATATATATATATATACTGGGAAAGCTGACACACACATATATATATATATATATATATATATATGTGTGTGTGTGTGTGTGTGTTTGTCTCAATTTATAATGTATGCATTAAGTACTCCTCTTTAACATTCCATGGAAGATTTTTTTTTTTTTTAAATAAAGACTAAAACATTAAAAATCAATATCTTATCAAAAATGTTATATGATCGTAATTATGTTTAAGATAGTAATAACACACACAGCATACAATGTCTAATAGATCTTTTGATAAAATGGAAGGATGTTGCTATTTTGAGCCAAATTTTAGAATGAGATTGCATTTAATCCTAATATTATTGAAAATATTTGATTTATTAAGTTTTGTGCCTTTAGTCTGTTCAAGAGTACTGTATTCTTGAACTGTTTTATAATTCCGTTGCAATTAGAATATAACAAAACTCAGAGGTATGGACTATCAGTTCTGATAAATAATATTTCAGATAGAAAAAAAGTTTTAAGCAATATAAAACTGAAATTCTATTTTTGACTATAAATAATTAATAACACATGAATGTAATAACTGAAACACAGGCTTGTTATATACCTGTGGCTATATATATGTAATATAGGGTATATGAGCACAGACTTTCACACCACCCACCTCTTTCCACTCTATCTAATAACACTGATACACCTAAACACATATATGCTGAAAAAATAAATAATCACCAATATACGTATTTCATGCTAAACCAGCAATCATCAGTTGGTCCAGACTATCATCTTTACACACATATATAGTATAAGTGCTCAGATATATATTAAGATAGACTATCCTCATAGTTTAATGGACAGGCTTCAATCCACTCCACACTCCAACTCTTCAACCGTCCATCCAATTGAAAATCTGATGATGGAATGCTCAAAGGCCACCCTGTACATGTGGGGTTCAGATTGACCTTAGGTCAACATGGGTGTGACAATAATCTTGGCCTCAGGGTGTCCTTTGAGCATTCCATCATCAGATTTTCAATTGGATGGACGGTTGAAGAGTTGGAGTGTGGAGTGGATTGAAGCCTGTCCATTAAACTATGAGGATAATCTATCTTAATATATATCTGAGCACTTACACTATATATGTGTGTAAAGATGATAGTCTGGACCAACTGATGATTGCTGGTTTAGCATGAAATACGTATATTGGTGATTATTTATCTTTTCAGCATATATGTGTTTAGGTGTATCAGTGTTATTAGATAGAGTGGAGAGGGGTGGGTGGTGTGAAAGTCTGTGCTCATATACCTTATATTACATATATATAGCCACAGGTATATAACAAGCCTGTGTTTCAGTTATTACATTATAGAGATGTCTGCCCATCCTTGCATATGTATTAAATGGATTATATCCTGTACATGTGGGGTTCAGATTGACCTTAGGTCAACATGGGTGTGACAATAATCTCAGCCTCAGGGTGGCCTTTAAGCATTCCATCATCAGATTTTCAATTGGATGGACGGTTGAAGAGTTGTAGTGTGGAGTGGATTGAAGCCTGTCCATTAAACTATGAGGATAGTCTATCTTAATATATATCTGAGCACTTATACTATATATGTGTGTAAAGATGATAGTCTGGACCAACTGATGATTGCTGGTTTAGCATGAAATATGTATATTGGTGATTATTTATCTTTTCAGCATATATGTGTTTAGGTGTATCAGTGTTATTAGATAGAGTGAAGAGAGGTGGGTGGTGTGAAAGTCTGTGCTCATATACCCTATATAACACATGAATGTATAAATGCATGCATTTATTTACCTAAACACCACCTATAAAAAGTCATTCTAAGCATTTTAAGCATTTTATAATATGTAAACCAAAGCATTTTGTAAATATAATTTTTGGAATTGTTAATTTTTGTGTCAAACAATAACTTGTCTTGCATCTAAAAATATTTTATTCAAAGTTTGTGGAATTTAGTTAAGCATTTATTAAGAATATTTCTTTCAAAATAATGTTCCTCTAGTTGGGTTTAACATTTCCAGGTTTTCAATTGCAGTTTACTTCACACCATGATTAGTATCTAGCATCATCCAATATAATGTAAATGTGCCTTACTGTTTTTGCAATAAAATATGACACCACCAGTATAATACCCATTGTTGAATAACTCTACCACCATATTGACTACCAATATATAGCCATGCTCCTTTTTTAATGAAAGCAATTAAATGCATTTATTATTTTCACCAATATTTGGTTATGTTTTGTGTGCATACTTATATTCTTTGATTTGCAATGATAAATGCAGAATCTGATGAAGAGAAAATGGGAATCTGGACAATTCTATTACTTTAAGGTACATTGCATAAAACAAATTCTCCTTCTGATTAAAAAATATTGCTGGAGAATTAGGCATTGAGAAACATCACTGGATATCTTTGTTACTTCCTGACATTTTTAGATGTATATCTATTATTATCAGATTTAAATGACTTTATCAGTAGGTATTGTATATTCAGCCAATTGTATGATGTCTCTATTAACATATCTCATATCTTCATCAGTAGGTTTGTAGTCTTGGAAATCTGTAGACTTCCCTATTCTGTATTAGGTAGTCATTGTACCATGATGTACCTAGCCATGTAATGGCTGAACAGACTCTTTCTGTATTACTTTTGTTTTGATCATGGTTTCTGCAACTTGTTTCATGACTTCAATTATATTATGTAAAGCTTGTATGCCTATCTGCATTTTTGTGCTTCCATTTTTATTTTTATTAGGTTCAGTAAGCCTGAGAATTAACAAGTCCATTCTCAGAGCTTTCTTAAGTATTAGTTTAACTGCATTTTTCCTGTGGTAGTGCTTCGTGTAGAATACTGCATTAATACCATTATGGTTATATAAGTATTCAAGATATAAGTGTTAGCTTCCCCAAGGATTTTTTTTTGTTTTTTGAAGTAATCTATCATCATGACCATTTCTCTCCCAGTAGTACACAACACTGAACATTAATTCAATTTTATTGTCTGGATACAATTGTCTGTGTATGTCTGATATAAATATTATAGGTCATTTGACACTTTAGTTCTATGCAAAGTATGGGTAGGGAACAGTCTCCTAAGACCCTCAATATTTTTTTTTATAATTTGTAGTGATGATTCTTCCACAATATCCAATCACTTGTTATATGCATCAACAATCATTAGTAGGAAATTTTTTTCAATGAGCCACCAGCTTAACATATATTTTTGTCTATAAACCTTCAGGTACCAACAACTGATTAGGTTTTTTTTGATGGCATAATTTAGTTCATTTTACAATTGCAGTTGTGACAGATATTGTACTTCTTGTCAGAGTTAACGGAAGCCAACCAGAAATAAGATTCAGCTAGAATTTTTACTATAATAATTTTTGAATGTCTATTATGAACAATTTAAGCACTTGGGATTGGCCTGCTAGTGAAATCAAAACTATTTCTCTAAAAATAATGCAGTTATTGTCTGTTGATGTCTTTAGTCTTTGAATCCAATTATTACTTGTATATCATTTTTTTTTGTTTGGATACCACAGATAGATAATTTCAATGACCTTTGAAATCTATATTGTCAACATTAGTCCATTCAACAATCAACATGCTGTTGACTTGTGCATTTAATTCCAAATATATCAAGTTAATAAATTCAAATTTTGAAATTATCTCTGTATGTATCCTCTGAAGAGAATTAACTTAAAGTGTTTACATGAAAATTTGTTTTTCGTTAAATTATTCTACTTTAGAATGATAGCATGATAAAAATTAAATGAAGTCAGCATTAGTGATAAAGCATGATGAATGATTTCTTTATTGAATGCAAATATTCCCAGTGATGATATTTGATCAGTCTGTATTATAAATTATTGATTATAAAGATTGTCATGAATTTCTTTATGCTTGGAATTAAGGCTAAGTTTTTTGTCAATCTGAGCATAGATATTCTTAGTCATTGAAAGGTACATTGGTACAAATTCAATGGGGTATTGTATTTTATCATAATTCTTATAGAACAAACTGTCCACCTCCCTACTAACAATGCATCACAACTTAGTATCAGTATTGTTTTAGGGTCATAGTGGCCCTACCATGCTTATGACTCATATTCAGATAGCATTTTATCTAGCAATCAATGTAACAACTGAACAACCTGTTTATTATATAGGAAATTTCTAAAAATAAAAATAAACTGAGATCCTTTTTCAGGAACCTTCACATCTTTAATTGATTTAGCCTTATTTTCTATTGAAGAGATGACATCTATATCTAATTTATTTTCAATACATTCAACTCTCTTAGCCTTAAAATGTTGTTTTCTAGATTTTTCTTAAAGTCTGACATTTAAATTTATTTAAAAATTTCCCAGTGATGCATAATTATGGTGTTTTAGCCACCAATAAAAATTCATTGGAGTATGGAAATTATCCAGTCATTCCAGGAGCAAGTTTTTAACAACTCTCTGAAATATTGTTTAGGAAACCAATATCCTAAATAGCCACTGGTTCATCTTAAATTAACCTATGACAGTGATCATTAATAACCATATTGATACTGGCCATCAAATGTTAGCTGCAGTTAAGTATATCTCAGAATGATTTTTCTGAAGACAGTATGAATAAAATCTGTTTGACTAATAGTGGTGAACAATTCTCAATTACCAATGCTTCATCAATTGTACACCAATAATTAATATAGGTTTGCACATTACTATTCTGTTTAATATTGGGCTAAATGATCCCCTAGTTTTGCCAACTATCAAGCTCAGCTTACATTTAAACACTCAAAGTTAAGGCTAATGATCTGCAATCTACCACTTTTACATTTAATTTAATTATAAGTGGCATGGTGTCCTAATACAGACTCAATGTATAGTCCCTTTTCCATTTCCTTAAGGTTGTGAGCAAGTTTATTATGATACTCATGCACTTTAAGAGAGCAAATCATTAATTGCTAAGCTCTTACAATGTTCACCTGTCACCACAATCAAAAATAATTTATACACCTGGGTGTCATTTTATGTGGATTTATTTAATGTAATTTTGAAGTTATGCAATTCATGTTTCTTCTTAATATCTTTATATGCACTTTTCTTTATGTGATAAAAATTATTCAGTCAGAAGTGACCTCCAATAATGGGTTATTAATTTAAATATTATAAATTTTGCACACTCACATCATATTTAAAGTAATAGCACATTATCAGAGTTTGACTTCCATCTAATCATTTCAATATTTCCAGCAATTTATAATAGTACTGTAATAGATTTTATGGAATAAAAAGTTCATAATTCACATAAAATCAGAATTTTCCCATTTTATATACACACATTAAATTTTACAAGACTATAATGTAAATCTGTTCAAACATAATAGATGAAAAATATTATGTATGTTGTTGTTTTTGCATTTTAAATCACATTTTATTTTTTGCTTTTTATAAAAAGAATATGTAATCAATTAATCATTTATTGTCCACAAGTTTATTTTTAAAAGGTGAGTAACAGTGGTGGGCACAATTAAATTTGACAATTAAAATCTGATTTTTAATTGTAATTAACAATTTAAAAATTATGTAGCATGATCTGAAATTAAGGTGAAGTGAAACGATGAAATACGATCTTTAAACAGAATTGAAAATTAAAGACAAAAATAATAATTTAATTTTTAAATGTTAGTTTTAATTAAATTTTGACCAGCAGTGGTGAGTCTGTGTCTTTTTATTATCATAAGTATAAGTTCTTATTTTTATTTTAAACTTTTAGTTTACTCTAATGGAGAGAAAAAAACACTCAAGAAAGTGAATTTCTTTGGAAACAAAAATTTCAATATTAGTTCACTTAGTTAAATGGAAATGATTAACAGCAATTGGAAAATGTATTAGTTGCATTTCTTTTGCATTCATTTAAGGAGAAGCTACAGTACTTCATATCACATCCCACATGACACATCTGATGTCTCAATTAGTGATAATTATTAAAATACCATACATGTATAAAAATGCAAATAACACATAAAAATATATTGTTTTGAATAAAATTAAATACTGAAGTTAATAAAAAAAAGTAAAAAAAGTTTGTCTTGTATTAATTTTTTTTTGAAATTTGAAATTTTTTATTAACCATATTTTATTTTCTTATTTTTTTATGTGAATTTTAAAGTAAGTATACATTGTTGCTTTCCTTTTATGCGATTTTTGGAAAATTACAGTATGTATCTCCCATTTTTTAAGGTAAGTTAAGTCTATTTTTGAGTGATTTCTTTTGTACGTGTTTTCTGAGGAACCTACCTACCACATAAAATGAGACCCGGGTGTATTTATATATAGTATAGAGACTTTTACCTTGACTTCACTCAAGAGGGGGATTTGATTTTATTGATTGTTTTACTTTGCCTACATTGTTTTTTAGAAAAAAAAAAAAATATTCCTTTATTTTCAGCACAATATGCTTTTTTTTTAAACATGCAACTTTTATACGTTTAACACGTTTACAAAATGTAGAAACTATATTTCCAAATAAACATGCTTAATGTGTGTGTTTCATTTTGTTATATCTGTAACAAACTCTCACAGCATTATTGTCCCTAGTAGAATCTTTAAACTCAGTATGTTCAGAAAAGGCTTTAAATGGGCTTTCTTTCCAATTCACAGGATTAATACTGGGACTACTTTTATTTAATAGGAGCAATTGGATTCACTGAGAATTTTATCTATTGGCCTGCTTCTGTCATTGATTACATTTAATCTATACACATATACGTCTGTCAATAACGATTAATGCTTATTCCTTAATCAGATTAAAATAATATTGCGTTCTGGACAATTCCATTATTTGAAGGTAAGTTGAACAATAACATGTATATTTAGCAATAAATTATTGAATCTTAATTAAACATGTCCTACTTAAAGTAGATAATTTGATTAAGGCAGATCACGAATCAAATAAATTCAAAATGCCTAAGTAAACCTGATCTGACTTTTTTCTATATATATATATATATATGAACAACACACGCGTTAGCTTTTTAATACAACATTATTTTAAACAAATATAATCAAAATGGTTCTGGTAACGACAAATTATTTCACTTCATTTAAAATAAAAAGATGTATAATACTTGTTCTATTATTTAACTATAAAAGCATTAATATGTGTATATTTAAATATTATTTCTATAAAATATAGAGATGTAAGAGTTAGTAAGATTTAAATGATAAAAAACGGCATCGTTGTTTTTTTATATATAATTATTAAAACTTATGTTTTATTTATTTATTTTTATTCTATTAAATGTATATATTTGTCGCATTATTCATTTGTATTTCAAGACGTTTATTTAAGACAGACTAACCCCAGTAAGACGCCAGCAATGGGAAATGAAAGTAACTAAAATTAATTTAAAACTTCCATTCTTCGATTTCCAAATATTTATTTTCAAATTAATCTGCATTAACGGTTAACTGTCAATTCCAGCTGATAATATGGTGTTGTAAAATATAGACTATTTAGAATCCATATAACAAAGATTTACTAGAACATAATTTTTGAGAATAAAAACCATTTAATAATAAAATAACCCAACACATACAAATATATATGTGTCTATAACACTTTTTTTCATAAATAGCCTACGTGTTTTCGATATTGCCTTATTTATTTCTAACTTATTAAAGATCACCACATTAGAGCATCATTATGTAATTATTGTAATTCGAGTCACATGTTTATGTATGTTTTTTCTCATTTCTTTCGTAATAGTTTTCCACTATAAATTATTTCCATTTCAATTGTAGGTTTATAATGTATGCATTTATTTTTATTTGCCAAAAATTATAAATATAGAAATACTATTAGTATTATTTTATGTGTATCTTTGATTTATTTTCAGAAAAATATAATAAATGTAAATGGATAACAATTTTTAAATTATCCATTACATACAGAAGATTAATTGATAGATAGTACAGATTGTAATAATTTTATAACTTATTTTCTAACTAATACTTAATTAATAAATAAATTTACACATGGACTGGAAAACAGAAAAAAGGTATTTATACATTTATAGGAAAACATGCTCCATGTTTATTTAGTCTGGTTTTGAATCAAAATCAAAGGAATGGTGTGACAGTGTGATTTGAAGAATCATTTATAATAATAATTTCCAAAGTCTGTATCATGTGGTTGTTGAAGTATTAGTATTCATTCATTTTATATTTAAAAATGTAAAGCGCATGTGCAACAGTTTAATGCTGTTTAAAATATTATAGTTTATAAAATAAACATCGCGTTAGATAAAATAATTGAAATAATAACACTATAAAATAAAAATATTTCTTAAATACTTGCTTTAAACATCATCTTATGGTAATAAAAATAGATTTAAAAATTATTTGCATTTTTAATTCAATGAAAATGTTAGCATATGCTTACAACATATTAATAATGAGCAACGATTTTTGTTTTATTTCTAATGTAAAATAAGTTGAAATTAAAATAGTGTATTTTAGAATAATTTCTCATCTGCGGATTTTCTAAATAATTTAAGAAATACTTAAAATATAAACATTAGTATTCAAATTAAGTTATATTTGTGGAAGTGTAATGTGTCTAGAATTTATTTAATTAAAAAATATTATAATTGTTTACTAGAACAATATAATTAATATATGTAAAATATTTAAATATAATAAAAAAAAAAGATATATGATTTTTGGAGTTCATAAGAAGTTTGACTGCCAGATTCGATCCAAGAAATTCCCAATTTCAAGTTGTATGCTTTATAATTTGCACCAAACTGACATAGCAAAAGATAAGAATGCCTTTACAAAAGAACCAAATGCAATTTAGTTGACAAGTCCACATTTTTTAAACATTAAAACACAGCTGGTCATACATTTGAGTCTACATCCATCAGTGCTATGTGTATGGAATAAAGTGAGTCTAAGTGTAAAATAAAGAAAAAAGGGTACATGACCAATAAATCAAATTCCATAAATAAAATGACTTCTGTTTCCTCATCTTTAAAAAGTGAGGTATTTAATTCATTTGGATACATTTACATAAATATACATCCTATTTATATTCACTATCCTCCAGTCCACTACCCATTGCTACAAATATAATATCATAACAAAGACATCAAAAGTGCTTAGCTCTAGTTTAAAATACATCTACTCTGAAACATTTTTATTTTGCATTTTTATCATTTAGAAATTAATACTACTACTACAGCTGCAGCTGCTGCTGCAGCTGCTGCTACTGCTGCTGCTACTACTGCTACTACTACTACTGCTACTACTACTGCTGCTACTGTTGCTACTGCTACTGCTGTTGCTGCTGCTGCCACTGCTACTGCTACTGCTACTGCTACTACTACTATTACTACTACTACTACTACTGCTACTACTACTAGTACTACTACTACTGCTGCTACTGGTACTGCTACTACTACTGCTACTGCTACTACTACTACTGCTTCTTCTACTGATGCTGCTATTACTACTACTACTGCTACTGCTGCTACTGCTGCTGCTACTACTACTGCTGCTTCTGCTGTTACTGCTACTGCTACTGCTGATGCTGTTGCTGCTGCTACTGCTACTGCTACTGCTACTACTACTACTACTACTACTACTACTACTACTACTAATAATAATAATAATAATAATAATAATAATAATAATAATAATAATAATAATAATAATAATAATAATAATAATAATAATAATAATAATAATAATAATAATAATAATAATAATAATAATAATAATAATAATAATAATAATAATAATAATAATAATGATAATAATAATAATTTATTTCATTTTATTAATTTATTTGTTACACAATATACAAAGTATAGAATAAAATAAGCAACAACAAAAATATTTATACAGAAGTTATCCATAAAAAGTTATCAAATTCAAAAATTAATTACAAGAAAATAAAGAATATATGTATATACTTTAATATGTGCAAAACATGGAGAAATTAAATTTATTAAAGGTTAATGAAAATCGAAAGATAGTAATAATTAATAAAAATAGTTACATGCACCACATTTTTTAAAAAAAGTATAAAATGACATAATAAATATCTAGTGAATATACAGCAACAAAAGAATTAAACAATGTTATACCATTGTAATTGTATTATCTATGACAACAATACAAATTAATGTGTCTGTAAAATAATAATAATCACTTTATACTTATAAACCTTAATAACTAATAATAAACAAGTTTTATCATAAGCATCATACACAGAAGTCATAGTAAGTATACTAAACATGTCACATACAATATAATTTTGAAAAGATTACAAAATGAGCAAATAGTGTCATTAATATAATCATGCCATATAGAGATATTATGAGATATTACACATTGATAACACGAAACATAAATAATCTACAAAACATATAAAGGCAATTGTCTTGTTGAATAATAAAACAAATAATTAATATGGTATAAAAACACACACATAATCAATATGACTTAAATAAGAAAACCTAAAGTCAATCAATACTTCCAAATAAAAGTAGTTTTCAATTAAAGCAATATTGCCACCTATATAAATGCAATGAACAATATATTGATTCTAAATGAGATATTAAGTGAATATAATGAATATTTATAATATAAAATATTATTTTTCATTTTATTATTATCAAATTCTAGACACGTTAGCATAAGCCAGTTACTAGTGAAATCAAATTGTTATAAAACACTTGTTCAGGGAGATCTTACAAAGCAGATGTATCATTTTTATAAATTAGAAATAAATTACATCTAAAGGTAGTTCCATACTTAACTCCATGATTAAAGAATTTAAAATCAACGACAATAGAAATAATTTTGTTTATCTGTTTTTTGTGTTTTAGATAACTTCCACATTATAACCCATAATGACATAGAAAATCATATGAATATAAGAATATAGAAAAAATATGACAAGCCAATTCAAATCTTAAGCCAATAAACATCACACACACACATATATATATATATATATATATATATATATATATATTCTCCAAAATAAAATAAAATATTTCAAACTTTATAAAAAATATCGAAGTAAAAAAAAAACCAAGACTCTTTATATGCCCTAGTTTCAAATCTCTAATTTACACCAATACAATTGATATTAAAATAAATAATAAAGAAAACTAACTGTTATTGTTATCTTATTAATTATAAATAATGACATCAAAATAATATAAACATATATTGAATGTGAATAAAAGCTAAAATCGATAATCCTCTATCAGTTAACAAGTTACTCTAATAGAATGAGTGAATAAAGTTTAAGCAAATTGTGTAAATTTACAAATAATATTTATTTTAAATAACTATGAAATCTGCATTTTGTTAAATTTGTTATATTTTAAAAGTGTAAAATATTAACATCAATAAAGAGAATTATAGATATAAAATTCATCTATAACTTTGACAACAGTGAATACCCATAAATGTCAGATTAAACATGAAACATCAGTACAATGATAATGTATATGTTATTCACTTGTTGGAGTTTCTTTATTCATATTTATTTCCAAAATATATATTTTTATTGTTATATAGTAAATGTATTAAGCTAAATAATATTCAAAATTTTATGTTAATGTATAATAATAATAATAATAATAATAATAATAATAATAATAATAATAATAATAATAATAATAATAATAATAATAATAATAATAATAATAATAATAATAATAATAATAATAATAATAATAATAATAATAATAATAATAATAATAATAATAATAATAATAATAATAATAATAATAATAATAATAATAATAATAATAATAATTTATTTACAATAGGTAATAATAAACCAAATAAAATCAATGTTATATTATAGAAACTACATTTAACATGCAATATTGTGTTGTGTACATTTGTAGTAATAAGTGATTTTGGCCAAGACATAATTCAAAATCAATAGAAAATATTGATTTATGAATTAATTTGTGACAAGAAATAATGAAATTATAAAATAAATTCAAACTTGTTATATTCTATCCAACATAAAGATATTTGTTAAACCTAAACAAGTTAAAAGACTAATCTATTTAACAATTATTTATAAACTTTGAACGACTATTGCAATATTCTTTGGATTAAGTATACATGTACACATTCTTTCACAAACAAAACATTCATTAAAATGACATTTTTTAAAAAATATGTAAATGTAATTGTAAACCTTATATAAAGTCAAACAACCTGTAAACAATAATGAATGTTCATTATCCATAAGTTATTTTGCAACTTAGCCTTATTTTACCCAGTTCAAAATATAATCCATTAACATTTGAATAATTAAAATGCAACATTCGACAGGAAAGACTATATTGTTTGAAATTTATTCCACTGAGTTGATCAATAGTAGTTTTCAGTAAAATATTACGACCCATTAATTTTTTAAATGACTGTTATTACATCATAAGTTATTTTACAAATCCTTATGGTTTTACACACACACACACACACAAACACATATATATATATATATATAGTTACTGTTAACACTAACTGAAATAATCATACAAATATATAAACCATTATACAATTACAAATATCCAGTAACGCCCTCTGCTTGATAGTCTATATCTCCATGATAATTTGGGAGAATTATTTAAAGATTAAAATCATATTGCCTCTTTAATTTTCCACTTTTTATGATTTCTTTCCTCCATTAATATTTTTATTTCATTATTATTAAATGTAAACTTATAATTACAGTTTTTTTCATGGTCAAAGAATACTGAAGCTATATTAAATTGACTATTTACATTATTTTTAATTTGATTATATAATAATTGATGGTTCTTCAATCTTTTTCCACAGAACATCTCGATTCACTGATGTAAAATTTCTGACATCCACATGAAATTCGATAAATTATATTACTTCTTTGCAATTTAGGAATTATACTCTTAGAATTATTAAACAATCGATTAACATTTGGAGGAACACAAAATGAAATATTACACTTTTCTTTAAATATGTTCTTAATTAATTTAGATTGCATGTTATTTATTAACGGTATAGATATCCATTTTTTTATTATCTAAAGTAACACTGCAATCACTTTTCTTATTATTAAATGAATTTATTGTATGCAAGATTTGGTTTTTGTCATAACTGACCTTAAAAATTTCATTAGCAAAGAATTCAAATTTTAAAATTTTATCACTTTTATATTTACATAAGTATATATATATATATATATATATATATATATATATATATATATATATATATATATATATATATATATATATATATATATATATATATATATATTATAAAGGGTATTGTATTTTATATTTATATATATGTCAAGGCAGATGCTAGTTCATAAAAATATCAGTATGTAATGGATATATATATATATATATATATATATATATATATATATATATATATATATATATATATATATATATATATATATATATATGAAGTGTGATTGTAAACATACATTAATTGATGTGGTTGGTTTATCTAATACTTGAGTTATTATATTTTTTATTTCAAGGTAACTATCACTTTATTCATAAGGGTATTAATAATGTGTAGGCAGTAATTGACAGATATATACATTTCTAGTAAACACTTTAACATTTCATAATTTACATCATTCCAGTATGACATTAAACATGTTATAACACATTGTATTAGGTCAAAACTTTATCACTCTTACAACAAAATATTTATTTCTCTATGTAGCAAATTTTTATTATTTAAATCCTTAGTAAATCATCAATTTTATTTTTAGCAATTATATACAATGTCATTAAGAACATATGCATATAAAAAATGAGGATAAATTTAAATAATCATTTATAAATTGCTTTCATCAAAATATTTGAATGCTATCGCAATGATGAATTTTTCTTTTATTGTAATTTTAAAAGCCTTGAAGATCTATATTTTTGACCCAGAAATAAATGTCAAACTTTTCCATACAGTTTGCCGTAATGTCATCAACAATATACATTTCTAAATATTTACACACATCACTTGTATAAAAAAATATATTATGCATAATGTATTTTATTGATTACATTGTTAAATATACATCCTATATAGTTTGAGAAAATCTATACTTCATATGTTATTAAAAATGGGTCCAATATAATTACTGTTTATCACATATTGTTTGTTATGAGATAGCTCAAGTAGAGTTTTACTTATGGTGTTAGTCAAATGAATTAAACATTCCGAATCTAGTAATAATTCAGGCCATAAAATAGAATTAATCTTAATTATTATTAGTTTTATTGTATCTTAATGCAAAATAATTTGATGTTTTAATGTAGTGCTTATTTTGAATTAAATTGTGAATGTGTAGTCCATTTCCTAGTTTAAAAAATTATGTAGAAAGATATCCACTAACAAAAAGTTTCATGTTGAATAGAAAAAAAAGTCAATGTATACGAAAAAATAACAGAGCTAAAAAACTCACTACTAGGAAAATTAAATAGAAAGGATAGAGCTATTGTAAATATATACTAAACATTTTTCAAGTGAGGGATACATAACGATCTACCTATCGTGAAGCCTAAATATTAAAAAAAATAATGTTTATGTTTGCTTTATGAAAAACAACTTATTAATTAATTAATTATATTTTGTTTACATTAATGTTAATTAAATGATTTACACTTTCTAAATGTTTATTTTTCAAATCATTCCAAACTATAAATAAATGTTTGAAGAAGAAAAGCTTGTTATAATTTAGACTTTAATTAATTATGGTTGAATGGTAATAAATAGCTGTGTGTCTGAAATTAGGTAAAATCATTAAGTAAAAATCTTGCTACTGATGGCTTATTGCAATTACTTTATAAATTTTAAATGATTTTTGTTTTATAATTCTCTGAAAATTTTAAAACTCTAATTTTCAATGTGTGTTCAAATATACCAAACATTATATAAAACATCATTATTAATGCATCTAGAATCTTTATAACAATGTTATGGGAAATTACAAAACAAGAAAGGACAACAGGAAATTTCCATATAGAATAAAATTTACTTACATACAATGTAAGTCTGCAACTAATAACATGGATGTATTTTTAATAGAAATATACAGTTGGTATTCTAATAGTAGAAATGTCCTGCTAGAGCCAAGTAAAAAGAAGTCAAACATTTTTGATCATTTCCAATTCCTGGATATATGCTTGCGAACTATCATTGTTTATGCATTTATAAATTTCTTTCTCACCTTTTCTGGATGAATCTTAATTTTAAGTAGTATTTCAGAATTCTGAAATTCAGTTATATTTCATGAATTTGAATCATAAAAAATGGCAACATAAGAGATTTACTTCAATATAAAATAGGCTGTTTCATCATCACTATAATAGAATTAGTTGAGAAGAGATGTTTACAATTTATGAAATAAAATGGAACTTTCCTAGAAAATTGCATCATCTTGCAATATAAAGACAATTGATTTAGTATAAAGAAAATACAACACCTAGAGCAAATTCATCTATTAAGCTTGTTATGCTTCACTGATTATGGGATCAAGAATTAAAGAAGCTACATGCAAGAACTTTTAAAAAAGAAACTTTCTCCGAAGTAATACAATTTTACTTACATTTTTGTTTATTATCCATGCACCTTTATATTTCTTTCAGAGTTTTTAGAGATTATAAGATTACTATGCAGATAAAAGAATTTTAATAATATTTTATTTATATATTTATGTGCGCATTAAGTATCATGCATGAATATATGATTGGTTAGACAGCACACTTTAAATTGCTTATTTTTCAACCAATGAGAATAAACTAAAAAATCTCATTATTGTATATAACTGAAATGTTTCACTTTATAATATCCTTTTACAGTTAAATTTCATAAAAGCTTTAATGTAACATTTATGTATAAAACTATTTGTAACAGCTTTGTGATTGAATGTTATAAGATAATCTGACCACTTAAGCTGTTGATATCATTTCCTTATTAATATTATTTATTAGTAATATAAATAAAATTGGATGATTCCCCAAGTAATGAGTTTATATTAATTCTTTTATTTATTCAAGCATTTGATATCAATTGACCATCACATTATTATTATTAATATTTTAAGGCCTGAGATCATTAATCATTTATTATTTTTCAATTTAAATTATATTTGATATTAAAAAAATACCCAATAGCTTTAATTATCTGTATTTGTTAAACATTGGTTTGGTTAATATTTGCTAATAATTTTACAGGTTTTATAATTAATAGTTTCTTTGAATAAAGTTCAAATATAATATTAAGAGACTCTCAACATATAAATTTTAAAAATTGTCACTTGAATCTAAATTATATATTTTGATATGAAGATTTTCATGGATTGTATATATAAAAGACATATTTTGCAGGTTCATATATGTTAAATAAAATTTTAATAGTAATATATTAATGGTTTGACTTGATCACACAAGTCATCTACTGGTTGGTAAATAGTAGAAAGACAATAGGTGCCACAATCACTGATTTGAAAATAATGTTAAAGATCCACCAATAACCAAATGTGTTAAATCAAAATATGTTTTTTTTTTTAAATCTTTCCAAATAGGAGGCAGTTTCCATGTATCATCTTGCTTACTGATACAATCTGGCCTTTTTATTATATCAATGACTTCTCTGATTTTACACTGGTAGAGGCTATCACATCTGAATATGATCCTGGTACTAGAAAAATCAATTTTAGGGCCTGAAACTATAATATAGAGTGAGAGTGCTGATGAGAGTTATTTAACTGCATTAGCATGCTCATCTCTCCTAACACTGATGCAACAATTGTTCATACTTATGTAAAAAGCTTTACAATTATCACATGAGAATTCATAATCACCATGAGATTCAAGAGAGAGTGAATCCTTAGGTTTTGTTATTATATTGATAAGTAGAAAATGTTGTATTTATATTATAGCATTTTTATGTATGTCCAATACTGTCTGTAGTTCCTTATATATGGAATAAAAGTCCTAATAGCTGAGTTATCTTTTTTTGTTTTTTATTTTGACCATTTTGTGCTTGAATTATGTTTTTTTAAAATACATTTATTATTATAAATATTTGCTAATAAAACACTATTAATATGATTTATTTCTTCTTTGAGATGTGAATTATCTGAGAGGTTAATTGTTCTATTTAAAAGACTTTTGGCTACAGAAACAATTTGAGTTAAGTGATGATAAAAATGTAAATGTCTGTCCATGTGTATATTATTTCTGCGAATCAAAATTATAAACTATTTGGTATCCTGGAGACTAGAACATTAAGAAAGGGAAGTTTTCAATCAGTCTCTGTCTCCATTGTAAATTTAATTTGAGGATAAATATTATTTAAATGTGAGAAAAAATAATGTAATTTATTTTTTTGCATTTTTCCATATGATAAAAGTGTCAACTATGTATCATAGCCAAATAAGAAGTTTTAAAGATGATAATTCTAAAGCACAAGTTTCTATATTTTCCATGAATAAATAACATATTACTCCTGAGATAGGTGAGCTCATATCAGTACCAAAAATTTGTCTGTAATGTTATCCATTGTACACGAAATATGTGTTTAAGAGACAATATTTAATTAAAGCAATAGTAAAATTTGGCAAATTGCAGCATTGCGAAATAACATTTAGAGCTTCATCAATTGGCATGCTTGTAAACAATTAGCCAACATTAAAACTGACCAGAATATCATTAGCATTAATTTTAAATCTTCATCATGTGGGATGATTTAATTGCTTAATATTTGTATATTTATTTCAGTATAGCATTACGCACTGGGATTATATATATATATATATATATATATATATATATATATATATATATATATATATATATATATATATATATATATATATATATATATATATATATTGTACCTATATTGATATAGGCACATATAATTTTATCTAAAATTATATTATTAAAATAATCGTTCATAAAAGAGAAACATAAAATTAAACGTTGAAGAGTTTATTGCAGTTTGTTTTAGAAAAAAGATAAGAATCAAATAGTTTTCTAGTGTTAGTTTTGAAATAAAACTACAATTAATTAATCAGAAGGGGGAGGGGTGTCTTCATTAGAGAAATTAAACTAAGGGTTATAAAAGGAAGTAAAGAGTTTTTATTAGTATTCGTAAAAATATAATTTAAAAAGTTAAAACATACAAATCTCTTTTCATTCAAGTTTAATTAAAGAAAAAAATAATGTTAAAACTAAATAGTAAATTGTATTAAAAATAGAATATGTGCGATTTGTAACAATAAATAAAATGTATGTAATAAAAGAAGATTATCATTAAAAAACACGGCAATGGCTATTAATATTAATAATATAAAACAACATGTTTTGCATGGCTATTACTAATTAAGCAATCTTCCAAAACATGTTTATCAAATGATTATCACTGGAATTTTGACAACAGATCTTTGCAGGAGATATTACAAAGACAACAAGGCGCAGGTATAAATAGACTTTTTTTATCGGACAGTAAGTCAGTTCACAAAGTAATTGAGTAGTGCAGTTCAGAAATTAATTGAGTCAGTTAAGAAACAAAATGCAGTGTTGAAAAGATTTTGGGAATTCACGCTTCTCTCCAGCCTAAAAGTCCGATGAAAACAGCAAGATCTGCCCATGAAATAATGTCAACGTAACAACTTAGAAAATCTCTGTCAGTATCTAATTGTCTCCAATAGTAATAATCATGAAAATCAGGAAACTCATCAAGGAAACGTCCCAGCCGGCTGGAAGCATTCATACTGGAACCATTCATCACTGGAAGAAGCAACAAACAAGAGAAAACAAAAGTCTTAAGTCTACATTCAAAATCCTAGGTAAAACATTTGCTTATTTTTGTTTATACTGTAATAGCCATTGCATTTCATTAATTGGTATGAATCCTCCAAGAGTCTAATTATATGAACTTTATATCATACATAAATGAACTATTGATATGTGTGATTAAATTTCAAATGCTATGTAATACTTTATTATTATTATGTGTGGGCTGAGTTAATATGTGCGTGATCATTATATCAATATTTATTAGTTAAATTAGAGTGTTCTGTTATTAAATCTATAGGAATATTTAAACTATTTAGAAATGTTAATTTAAAATATGCGTGTGTTTTTATTAGAATTATAAAATGTTTAAATTTAGTAAATAAATGTTAGTTAATAAATTATCTTTAAAATTAAACTTTATTTGTCGGTCAATTCTTTTTATCAATTCCTTTTATCAAGTTCTTTTAATCAACTCCTTTTATAATTCTTTTATCAAGTCTTTTAACTAATCTATTAGTGATTACAAACAACTGAGCTAGTCGTGGATTTAGGCATTGAGTTAGTGGCCACTGTTCAAAGTGCGTTGTCTATTCTTTTAGTATCCTTTTAGAATAAGTAGCTGGCACCCATGGTTATACACAAACAAAAAAAGTGCTTTGAACTTGGTGTTCAACTCAACAGCCGAGAAGAAGCTATGTCCTGGAAATGTAACGCTAGTTATATACTTTATAGCTATCGTTTGGGCATACATACTCTCCAAGTATGTTCTTCTCTGCCTAAGAGACCGGTGTTTCGAGTGCACATATTCGAACTCGGTTCAATATATATATATATATGATATATATATATATATATATATATATATATATATATATATATATATATATATATATTGTAACGATATATAAATATGTCGTTACATTAATTTAAAATAAAAACTTAAAAGTTCGCAAAAAATTAAAATAAAAGTAAAAAAAAACTAAACGCTAAAATTAAAAACGTTTGTTATACGTATATATATTCGCACAGATGCTAAACTTTAAAAATATTTTTTTTAATAAATAAAAAAAGGTATTTGAATGTATTTTTTATAAAAAAAGATTTATAAAAGTATTTTAATAAAAAAATAACGTAAGTTAAAATAAAAACAGGTATTAATTAATTCCTGTAATCTATAAATGGAAATGATTGTTTATTAATTATCTAAAAGCTGTTTAATTAAAAAGTCAGATGGAAAGTTAGATAAGAGAAGAAAGGGATTTTAGCTTGACCAATGGAAGCCAAATAAAGGCCCGGACCATAACGAAAAAACAGAACAGTGACGTTTTTGTTCATGGAATCCATAGGAGGACTATAAAAAGAAAAAAAATATTGAGTTCCAGTCAGAGAGCTTTTTCCAACTTGATTTTGGTGAGTCTGGCGACAAGACGCACTTGTCGTCCTCACTCACTTATTTAAAAATGCAAAGACTGTGATACCAGGACAGAACCAGCAACTGCCACCTCCAAAACATCAGACCGGTCTTCCAGGAAAGTCTGCGTGGGAATTGCCAACGGGAACATGGACTTCTCTACCGTAAGCAATAGAACTGAACAATTGTTAAAATCATAACATTAATTAAGAACTTTAAAGATTGATAAGTAAATTTAAATTTTATAAAAAGGAACTTTTCTCTGACCTATGTGTCAACTAAATTGATAATGTGAAATTTTATATATGTGTGCGTTTGATAAAAAAAAAAAAAATCATTTCCATTTATTATTTATTGTATTGATATTTATTGTTAAATTTTAAATGAGTAAATTTTAAGTTGTTTATAGACGCTTGCATGGATTCGTTTGCGGTTAATTATATTTTGGTTTTCATATTTGATCAAAATATATAGACATTCGATAAATAATGATACCTTACGGTGAGTATCTAAAATGTATTTATTCGGATGTCTTTTAAGTTATTGGTGACAACGCAAGTATCTTATGGTGAATACTATTGGGTTACTTATAAGTTTCCCTCTGCGATTGTCGGTATCAATAATTTTGTATTTTGATCGTTTATGTTTATTTTGAAATGTTTTTGACCGTGGAATCTATGTAATCGATCTATACCCAACATTTTTAAACAATCTGTGCGAACGTAGTTAAATGTTAAAATTAAGTCGGGCGTGAATGGCTATATAGATTTGTAAAGTTATATTAGGGGAGGGAAATCTTAGGTTATTTGTGTCGTTGTTGAATTGGGTCAATGGATTGGATATATTTGTGTAATTAGTAGATGTAGTATGAGTTTCGCTACGTGCAGAATCGCTGTATACACCGCACCAACCCTTTGCCTATGGATGGGATTGTAAGTCAGCAAAAAGGATCGCGGTCTTTTTCCTATGGAGTTTTTTATTTTATTGTTCTTCTTGCTGTACAGACGTCATATTCCTGTATTAGACAAGAGTCAATGTTTCCTTAAAATATATTGTTCAGATGTCCATTCCTGACAGTATAGTATCTTTGTGCTGTTGTATTTTCATGCTACATTGAATACATAAATGTATCGGATGGATTGATGCCAGTTTGACTGCGAATTTTAGCCTAGGGTTAAATAGGGATAGAATGTTTTATTTTCAAATGCAGATCTATGTAGTCTATTCATACTTGACAATCTAAATAAAAAAAAAAATTAAAATCATTGAAATTTATGTAAATGTAAAATTAAAGAGTAATAAGAATATAAAAATCTAAAAAAATGTTAAACCTATTCCTCGAGTTTAGAATGATTTTATATGTGCGTAAATAAATATTTTATGTGTTAATTTCTGGCAGTGGCTTTTATTCTTTTATATTTAAGATATAAAATTAAGTTATATTTTATTATCTCTGCTACTCACTGAGCTAGTGACTTGGGCTAACGACCGGAATCAAAAATTAGAAAAAAAAAATTTTTTTGTTTTTGTTTTTTGACTTGCGTATCTGCCTACGTTATAAATTTTTCTAGGTTCAAATGCCTAGATGGTTCCCTGTAGTGCAGATTATGTGAAGTCTCCTTCTCTCCGGATTGTTACAAACTGGCTACCCAACTTGGGCCGATCTTTAATAAACATGAGTGCCCTGAGAATTTTAAAAGGGAATCATGCCCGTAAATTTTTTCTGAAAATTATATAGATATATGTTTTGTATTAACGTAAAGTTATAGTTTAAATTTTGTGTAAAAAGGTACTGCCAGTAAGAAAAATTGCGAATATGTAAAGAGAAATACGAGGAATAAAATAGTAATAAATAAAACGTAATTAATAAATATAAATCATAATTTTTTTTTAAAAAGTCTTGTTTAAAATTTAATCGTTTAACTTGCCTAAATAATACTTAAAGGTAGGAGAAAGGAAACTTGGAAGGGAGGGGGCAGAAATTTAGCTGGTAGTAAGGAATCATCAGTCAACTTTTTTTTTATCATTATATTTGTAATTACTGTTTTGTCTTTTAAAAAAAAAAGTTTTGTCCTTTTGAAATTTCATATATAACAAATTTGTGTAACGTAATTACTAACACTAAGTAAATTCTTTTTTTTTTTTAATGTTTTTATTTTTTTGAGGAAGTTTACTGATATGTAACGATATATAAATATGTCGTTACATTTATTTAAAATAAAAACTTAAAAGTTCACAAATAAAAGTAAAAAACTAAACGCTAAAATTAAAAATGTTTGTTATGCGTATATACATTCGTACAGATGCTAAACTTTAAAAATATTTTTTTTAATAAATAAAAAAAAGGTATTTGAATGTATTTTTTATAAAAAAAGATTTATAAAAGTATTTTAATAAAAAAATAACGTAAGTTAAAATAAAAACAGGTATTAATTAATTCCTGTAATCTATAAATGGAAATGATTGTTTATTAATTATCTAAAAGCTGTTTAATTAAAAAGTCAGATGGAAAGTTAGATAAGAGAAGAAAGGGATTTTAGCTTGACCAATGGAAGCCAAATAAAGGCCCGGACCATAATGAAAAAACAGAACAGTGATGTTTTTGTTCATGGAATCCATAGGAGGACTATAAAAAGAAAAAAAATATTGAGTTCCAGTCAAAGAGCTTTTTCCAACTTGATTTTGGTGAGTCTGGCAACAAGACACACTTGTCATCCTCACTCACTTATTTAAAAATGCAAAGACTGTGATACCAGGACAGAACCAGCAACTGCCACCTCCAAAACATCAGACCGGTCTTCCAGGAAAGTCTGCATGGGAATTGCCAACGGGAACATGGACTTCTCTACCATAAGCAATAGAACTGAAAAATTGTTAAAATCATAACATTAATTAAGAACTTTAATGATTGATAAGTAAATTTAAATTTTATAAAAAGAAACTTTTCTCTGACCTATGTGTCAACCAAATTGATAATGTGAAATTTTATATATGTGTGCGTTTGATTAAAAAAAAATCATTTCCATTTATTATTTATTGTATTGATATTTATTGTTAAATTTTAAATGAGTAAATTTTAAGTTGTTTATAGACGCTTGCATGGATTCGTTTGCGGTTAATTATATTTTGGTTTTCATATTTGATCAAAATATATAGACATTCGATAAATAATGATACCTTACGGTGAGTATCTAAAATGTATTTATTCGGATGTCTTTTAAGTTATTGGTGACAACGCAAGTATCTTATGGTGAATACTATTGGGTTACTTATAAGTTTCCCTCTGCGATTGTCGGTATCAATAATTTTGTATTTTGATCGTTTATGTTTATTTTGAAATGTTTTTGACCGTGGAATCTATGTAATCAATCTATACCCAACATTCTTTAAACAATCTGTGCGAACGTATTTAAATGTTAAAACTAAGTCGGGCGTGAATGGCTATATAGATTTGTAAAGTTATATTAGGGGAGGGAAATCTTAGGTTATTTGTGTCGTTGTTGAATTGGGTCAATGGATTGGATATATTTGTGTAATTAGTAGATGTAGTATGAGTTTTGCTACGTGCAGAATCGCTGTATACACCGCACCAACCCTTTGCCTATGGATGGGATTGTAAGTCGGCAAAAAGGATCGCGGTCCCTTCCTATGGAGTTTTTATTTTATTGTTCTTCTTGCTATACAGACGTCATATTCCTGTATTAGACAAGAGTCAATGTTTTCTTAAACTATATTGTTCAGATGTCCATTCCTGACAGTATAATATCTTTGTGCTGTTGTATTTTCATGCTACATTGAATACATAAATGTATCGGATGGATTGATGCCAGTTTGACTGCGAATTTTAGCCTAGGGTTAAATAGGGATAGAATGTTTTATTTTCAAATGCAGATCTATGTAGTCTATTCATACTTGACAATCTAAATAAAAAAAGTTAAAATCATTGAAATTTATGTAAATGTAAAAATAAAGAGTAATATAAAAATCTAAAAAAATGTTAAACCTATTCCTTGAATTTAAATGATTTTATATGTGCGTCAATAAATATTTTATGTGTAAATTTCTGGCAGTGGCTTTTAATCTTTTATATTTAAGATATAAAATTAAGTTATATTTTATTATCTCTGCTACTCACTGAGCTAGTGACTTGGGCTAACGACCGGAATGAAAAATTAGAAAAAAATTTTTTTTTTGTTTTTTGACTTGCGTATCTGCCTACGTTATAATTTTTTCTAGGTTCAAATGCCTAGATGGCGCCCTGTAGTGCAGATTACGTGAAGCCTCCTCTCCAGATCGTTACAATATATATATATATATATATATATATATATATATATATATGTATATATATATATATATATATGTGTGTGTGTGTGTGTGTTAACTGGGAAGTGAACCCAGGCCAGCTGCTTGGAACGCAGCTATTAAGACTTTTAAACCAGAAATAAAGTGAAAAGTATTGTAATATCTAATTTAATATATGGAATTATAGGTTTAAGAAAATCAGATAAATATTCAGCTAAAATATGAATTGGAGATCTGCAAAATGTCTTACATAAGTATATGTGTACACATATAAATATGATTTATACATAAGAGATATACTTCTTAACTCAGTTTGAAGGATATTTTCATATATTTAGTCACTTAAAAAATAAATAAACAATACTTCTTTATATAATATAAAAATAATATAAAATAAAATAACAATTTGTGTCAATTGTTAATATAGAGTTTAATATAAATAAATAAAATAATAACAAATAATATTTCCAAGCACTTTCAACTCTTACAAGTCCTTATCAAGGCAGTGTAAAAAATTATATTTTCTCCTAGGTGATGAATTTAACATTTCATTGTATTGGCCAGGTACAACTAATCGAATTGTTATTTTATATTAGTCACTTAATAATTTATTACAAACATATAATATTATGTACACATAGTAAATAAGATACATGCATAAGAATTATACTTATTGACTTATAGCAGAAATAATTTATATATATTGAGACTGTTATATCTCATAGCATACAGAACATGATAGTGTACGTTGAGATATAAGATAAGATAGAAATAAACAAAAATGTTGTAGATATATATTATATTACACTACAATAAAAATTAAGTATTAAAAATAATTTTGTTACTCAAAATTATTCTAAATTATTTTAAATCAAACATTTAAAAATATCTATTTAATATTTATTCTGATTTTGAAATTTAAAACAATCTTGTTATTTTATGCTACAATAGATATTATGAGTAATTATAAAATCCCCCTACCTATTTTTAATTAGATTAAGAATTTTCTAAATATAAATTTGTGGTAACTTACAATTTGATGTTATTTAGAGGATTAAGCAAACTTTTACATAATAATTTGTTTTTATTTAAGATGAATTGAAAAGAGTCATTAACATTTTTGATCAAGATTAAAAAAATGTAATTAAATATTGTTTCCAAATTCCATAATCTCCTATAAAAATGAAATTGAAAAAATCATGGTATACACAATTATTATTATGAGTGTATGGAATACAAGTTAGCTGCAGCTACTATCACAATGGTGGTGTTTGAATTAACATGGAAGTAATGGACCTGCATTTTTGAACTTCATAGTTCGGAAAAGTACTACATGGACTGCCTTTCTGCATCAAATTATATAGACTGACTAAATATGACTAAATGTCAATAGTTTCCTGATTTATATCTTCCAAAAGTTATCAATAAGCTGATCTACTGCTTTAAAATAAGGCATTTTATTGAGATGTTTGAGTACTAGGCAGAAAACTTAAAGATTACCATATTACGGTGTATACATATGCTGATTAATTTATATGCAATTTAACACAAACATATAATTACTGGTGATCAAAAATATAGTATAAAATTCTTGAGTAGAAAATAATTTAATGAAATGTTATTATGTTAAATATTTAACCTTACAGTTAAAATCTATAATTTACAAGTTTTAGAAGTGAATACGTTTTGCTTAATTAGTACATCTAAAAATAGAGAATTGATTCTTCTTTTTATTTTAGGAAGGAACGAACGTGAGAATTTAAAAAAAACTTTCAAGATAAGGTTTTTAAAAGAAAAAAATCACTTACAATTAAAAATAACAGATTAATGATCTTCATTTATTTAAAATTTGTACTGTCTATTTTGTTATATACACACATACATATGAATATTATGCATATTTTCATCATTGAATTAATTGCTATAAAATTTAATAATATGAATTAATATGTTAATTTTTTATCTAATAAAATATCAGTAGAATATAAATGCCAGTATGTGCAAAGATTTGACTGGTTGCCCATCTATATATTTAAATATATTATTGTTTATAAACATAAAAATAAATATATTATTATTATTTATGAAGTATTAAAATGACTTTCTTTTTATAAGCTCAAAACAATTTGAATATATACATATTATATTAAACAACATATATGTGTGCTTATCTGTAGGTGTGTTTTATGTAAACCTACTGATATATATATATATATATATATATATATATATATATATATATATATATATATATATATATATATATATATTATATATATATATATATATATATATATATATATATATATATATATATAGTGTGCCCTTTTCTATAGGTCAGAATCAGCTCATTACAGTAAATTATTAAAAATTTTACATTTTAGAATATGTTCTCTTGATGTGTTAGTTATATTTTGTTAATAATATCTTAAAGTACAATTTAAAGCTAAATAAAATTACGTAATGCATAAAATTATGATAAATCAGTTAAGAACAGTTAAATAAAGCTAAATTTATTGTTGTATATGGTTGCTAAAGCTGGGCATAATATATAATGCAGCTATAAATATTTAAAAGTATATTTAAAAAGTTAAATTTGAATAGTCTTAAACTTATAGTTAAAAAATGTTATATTTAAATTTATAAATTATAGTTAATAATTATATTTAATATCATATATTTTAAAAGTAAGTTTTATGGTAGTAAAAGTTATATTTAATTCTATATTTTCTAAATTATTCTTCCAAATGTTGTATTGTATTATTTTATTTAATACAACAAACGTTGCAGTTTATTATTTATTCCCAGACAGAAAATCGGATGGTCTGTCTCAGTTATATTAGTCATGTGTTGTGCATAATATATGGTTATACACACTTGCTTGCTAGTGTTTAGATTAGTAAAGTTCAAAATATTTTGAAATTGCATTATAGAATTGGATATAATTATTACTATCATAAAAGCAAATATTAAATTAGTCATATAAAATGTTTTTAAAATAGTATTATAAAACAAATACAGTTATAAAAGATAAATATTTTGTTTTAAAATAAAATAGATAAATTAAATATTAAAGTTGGGATAAATTTATTAAATATTATTTTAAAAAGTCAATTTTAAATGTTTAATCAATTTAGTAAAGTTTTAAATAATATTTTTAAAGTTATAATATGTCATATTTATTTTTTTGAAATTTAATAGTGTAAGATTGTAACATTATGCAAATTTGGTCTCAAATGAAAAGTAAGAATCTACCAATAGAATGACATATTTTCTAGGATATAAATACTGATTGCATGGGGGGTTATCTGTGGTGATTAAAAAGGTGATTAAAATGTGTTTGTGATAAAGGAGATAGTAATTTTAAATTTTTATTATTTTTGTCAATTTTTAGTGCTCTCGTACAATTTATTTGTAAAGTTAATAGGCCATTTATTATAAAGTATTTGCAAACAGAGTGTAATAAATATATTTTAATAACTTATTTTTAATATGCATTGCTAATTTTTAAAGTCTTATTACCAGGAGTATTCATTGGAAACTTGATATAACTTCACAAAAAGTATGGAAATGCTGATAAGTAAAATGTATGTAATGGTAATTTTAATGAGAAATATAATAATTGTGAACATAATATTGATAATATTAACACAGAGGACTATTCCAATGAATAAATTATTATTGTGGACATTGTACCAGAAGCTTAATAGAAAAGCTATTTGCCAAATAAAAGTAAATTATGCATTATTTTATATAACAGCAAGATAAGCTTGTCCAAGATTAGTGTGTAACATGACAAGTATATTATATAATAATTTATGGAAACAATGCTATAGGAATGAAAGTTTTATCACTTTTGAAGGAAAACATTATAAATATTTTTCAAGAAATTATCTTAAGTAAAGAATGATGGAAAATATTTACGAAAGCTTATGTTATAAAATCCTGAGGAATATAGGGTTATATGCTTATAAATTTGTTCTTAAAAACTGAATTTTAAGACAATAAGGAAACCGCTGAAATAGATAATAAGTGGCAATAAATTTTATTAAAGAAGAAACCTACAAAGAAAAAGAATACAGGAGTAAATAAAAATATGGAAAATATTTTATATTGTGCAAAAAGTTTATCCAGATAATCCAAGCTAAGCAAACAGAACATGATACATCACTATGCCGATATGGAATATTCTAGGAACCTTCACGGGATTATTTTTAATATTATGATTTGAATAATCATTGTTTCTGGACAATAGAAACATAAATTATTATTCGATAAACTATTCCAGGATGGATTAGTTATTATTTTATTTAATTTTACAAGATTTGTAAGACATCATCTTTATTTATTTATTATTCATTTTTTAAAAAAAAATCTGACATTTTTGTAACGGAAGTTCATACAACGCTTACATCCAGAAACACATTGTCTTGTTCATTGTCATAGCAATGGGGGAGTTTGTAGAATTACTCTTGAAGAGAACATTTTTAAAAAAAAAAACTCTTGAGAAACTAAAAACATTTTTGAACTCTATAAAGAAAATATCTGTTTCAATTGAAGATTATGTAAATATGGTTTTAATTCATTTATTCTTTTGTAAAATGTAATTATTTCGATTTATAAAAGTAGGAATATGAATATTAATTTTTTGATAATATTATAATCTTATAGTAGAATAATTTAATAATTTAAATAAGAACAATTAAGTAAAAGTATGGATTGTATTTTCATGTATGCTATGTTGTATCTAATTGATGAAAAAAGAAGACTGCATAAGTGATGACAAGTCAATATCACTTGGCAATAGTTAATGAATATTGATATATTTTATGATGTATATATTTTTTGTCTTTTTTGCAGATTGCCTATGAATTATAATGTATAAAAGTATAAATGTTAAATTATATGCAAACACATTTGTAAAACACTCTAAAATTATGAGATTAGGATTTATTTTAGAAATATGCATACTATAATTTTATACTAGTAATATAACACAACATGATAATAAATATTTGTGTGATTCTTTTAAAAAACTTTCATATTATTGGATGTTCCAAGAATTCATCTGATGAGTTTGTATATGTTTTAGAATATAAAATAAGAAAGTAAAACAGACTTTTCTTGTGGATTAGTAAAATTGCTCTAATTAGAATTGAATTTTGTTTGTTATTTTGAATATGCAAGTTAGTTTTTGTCAATGTAGGATTTGATAAATCTTTCAGGAAATGATGATAAGGTAGTGACTTGAGCTGTAGTATTACGAACATGAACCCAAGAGATAATGTTATAGTAGGATGTAATAAAGGAATATGATTAGTATTTTATAATCTTAGTGGATATACAGTACAGTTAACAATGCCCTGTGACTAATATATTTATTTTTAGACAGTATCTATTTTCTAAGTATTGATGTTTTAATAAAGCTGAAGGAATAGCTTTAACATCATTGATAGTATTAAAGGTCCTTAGACAGAATAGGTCATGCCTCTATTTCTGATAGATATACTGTGCCATGGTATTTTTCTCTGATATTTACAATGAGTTATACTCTAGTTTTGCTTCCCTTGCCTACTCATGTATTCACTATGTAGATTTCCAATGTAACTACATCATACGGTATGGTATATTGTAAAAGAAATAATAGATAATTTACAGTTTAAGACATGCTATCATTGGAATGAAATAAGTTCATTTACTTGTAAGAATAATTATAGTTTGTGCAAATTGGAAATAAAAATCCAATGGAACCAAAAGGAAAAAGAATCATAAAATATGTTTAGATTTTATTTAGGAAAATAAAATAAACTTTAGAATAAAGTATGTAAAGTAATGTTGCTTATAAAATATTAAATAACTTTTAAATATTTTATTTTATTTTTTAAATGATTACTGCATATTTTCAAAATACAATGTTTATAAAGTAAAATGATATAAACAATAAGCATAGGTACAATTTTATATTTAGTAAATAATAGGGAATATGCCAATAATTACAACTATATAGATTATAGTAATATTAAGTGGGATGTATTATATTTTATAATCCTAGTGCAGTGAACAATGATACCCACACAATCTAATAATAAATTATCAGTAGATATTTTATATAGTATTTTCTTTTAACATTGCAAAAATGAAATTGTTTATTTTTAAAAAGATCCATACTCTTGATTAGTGTTCTTATTATGACTTTCCATACTATGTTTCAATGGCTGTTCTTAAAAGGAAGCACGAAGCGAAATAATATTTCAAGATATAATATATTAAAATTAGTATAACAAAATGTAATTTTATCATAAAGATTGATCTCAAATAGATAAATAAATTGTATTATTTTATTATTATTTTAAGTCAGAATGAAGACTTAAATAAATTCTATATTGTTTTAATAACTAAGTAATAAAAAATAAGATAGGTGTAAATTGAGAATATCCAGTGTAAATATTGTAAATAAATTGTTATTTTATTCATTATTATAATAAAATTTTGTTAAAATTTGTTTTTCAAAAATCTGCATGTTAAGACTGTTTCTTTTCCACTGCAAATGCATGATACACCCAGAATAATAGAAACAAACATATAATTTTGCACAAAGATAAATAAATAATTATTTTAAGAATTTGAATATATTCTTGGAATTTCTTTACTTAAGCAATCACATTTTACATTATGTCATGGTCATAAATTAGTTATCATAATGGTACATTAAATTATATGCTATCCATTTCCACACACCTTTATTTGTCAGATTATAAATGCTACCACATAATTTTTCTTACATTATTATATGAAGATAAAACATTGGATTATGGTACTTTATTATTTTACTATGGTAATAAAATCATAGTGAAGAAAGATATAACAGAATTAGTTCATCAATGAAGAATATTATTATTATTTGTTATTATTAGTTTAGGTGTAGTAGAGTTGTAGTAGAGTATGACATAAAAATCCCTTCTCATGTTTTACTAGAGTGATTTAATTAACGTAGAATAGTTTTATGAACCTGAAATTCTTATTGAGCTAAATTATAGTAGATAAAAGATTAAGATTTAATTATTAGTTTAATCTTAATCATTAGGTTCTATTAAAGTCATAAGAATGCTACAAGTTTATTTATTTAAGATAGTAATAAGGGGGGGTATTGTCTTATGCCACTGAGGTAATATTCTGTAGGATATTGGCTCAATGTAAATCTTTCTTGTCATCTGTATTTTCACTTCCAAGTCTCATGAAAAATATTCAAATATTTATTGATTTATTTTATAAACTGAACCTTATTCTTAATTTTTAAATTTGAGCTAGTGGAACATTTAATACTAGTTCAAAATATTTTATTTATTATTTTTTTTTGCATTTAACTAAAAGTAATCGTTAACTGAGCTAATCCATTTTGTTTAATTTATATTGTCTGGAAATGAATATGCAAATGGTAAGGTTAGAAAATATCTATCCATCTATCTACTATCTATCTATCTATCTATCTATCTATCTATCTATCTATCTATCTCATCTATCTATCTATCTATCTATCTATCCATTTATTTATCTATTATATCTATCTATCTATCTATCTATCTATCTATCTATCTATATATATATATATATATATATATATATATATATATATATATATATATATATATATATATATATATACATATATATATATATATATATATATATATATATATATATATATATATATATATATTGTCCACAATAACAATTATAGAGTACTTGCTCATTGAGCAAGATTATTGATTAATTATATGAATGTTGGGGTTCATGTTTTGGTGATATAACAATTAAGATAATGATGAATATCATTGATTTAAAGATATAACCTTTACAGTCCATGAAGAACATTTCATTTAATTTTTTAATTACAAATTAAGTTTATAGTTGGTAGTACATTAATAGTTCTAAGCAGACCGAACATTGATGATGGTCAACATGTTTAGTATCTTAGTATTTTTTATTGTTGTATTCTGATCGATTAGCACTTATATCCGTTCATCCTAAATTTTGTTTGTCTATCTGTCCTATATATAGCAGTGACTAGATAAATAGCTGGGTCTAGAGTGGACCCACTTTCAAATCCAGTTGCAAGATTGACTACTTTTTATTGTTGATTATTCAAGGTGATGATTATTTTTTTTCTTCTCTGTAATGCTACTGAACTTATAGTTTTTTTTTGCTGATCTCTCATCTCACTATATTCTTTTTATATTTAAAATTTGATGTATTAAGTGGATTGATGATGATGAGCATCATCAACTCAAGTAAGTTTACTGAGAGAATGACACAGAGACAACTATGTATGTAAAAAATCATAATTATGCATTTTATAAAATCTTGATTGATTTTACAAATTATCTACAGACATTATTATTTATGATTAAAATAATATCATTAAAAATACAGAAGATAAGAGAGATAATTAACTAACATGTATATTTGCTTACAAATTTTGATAATGCACACAAGAAAAATGCTATTATAATACATACACAACATTTATATTATCACGTCAATTGAAACTTTTACAACAATTCCCACAATACTCTTTACTACTGGTGAATAATTTTAGGTCTGAAGTATGATAGTCTCTTCTTTATCTCTGGATTTAAATAGTTTTTGTTTCTATTTGTCTGATGCTTAAAAAAGTGTAGCCAAAATAAGAGCAGGCTATAGTATACAGTTTTTCAATGAGCAAAACCTATGTTTTACCATGGCCTCAGACTCTAGGCTACTCCCTAGGAATTTCTTTAATTTTGAAAAATCACATCAGTCAATCACTGAATACAATCTCAGTGACTTTAGTCAATTATGCTTGATATATTTACTTCAAATAATTTTCATATTGTAACTGGGGTTTGCTCAGTAATGAAAAAGTACTACATCAAGTCTTTTTGGCCAATGGAGAATGTTTTCTAAATAAGAAATGAAATCTTTTTAAGCTATTTAATGCAAGAAATAAATAGGTTTTTCTTTTACTTTCCTAGACATTGTTAGGATGATCAGCCATTAAGATAATGCACATGAAATCTTGGGGATTTTAACTATAAATGAATACTCTCACTATCCAAACACAAGATAGTAAAGGTAATTTAAAGTGATTGTTTAATATCTTCACACTCACATTTTTAAATGTTTATACTTAAAGATTTGGGTTGAAAAGTATAGGTGGATTTACTCTATTTGTTCACAAATCTTTTATATTGTGTTTGAAAATTTAGAGTGTTCATTTATAGTTAAAATTGACAAAGCACATGTGCATTAGCGTAATAGCTGCTTATTATTACAGCTGAAAAATGTTGCACTATATAAAATATATTTTATTTACATATGTTTAATTTCAACTAAGTATGATGTATCATAAAGTCTAGTAAATTTTGGAAGCATCATGCAATCAGGCATAGTATATGTAATTTAAAGTGATTGTTTAATATCTTCATCTTTCTCATTTCTAAATGCTTAAGTTATGTACATACTTAAACATCTGGGCTAGAAAGGATATATGGATTCATTCTATCTTTTCAGAAAGACTTTATATTGTGTTTGGAAAGTGAGAGTATTCACTTATAGTTAAAATTGACAAAGTACATGTTCATTAGCTTAATGACTGATTATTATTATAGTGTAAAGACATTGCACTATATAAATCATATCTTATTTACATATGTATAATTTCAACTAAAAAATGACATCCTAGATTGTTTTCTTTGTTGCTAAATCATATTTTTTTAACTTTACTAATTATTGACCATTAATTGTTTAACTTTTTTTAATGTTTTAATTATCTACTTTTACAGGTTGTTGTTATTCAAATTTAATCAATTATATTTTATCATTAATTTTAAGTAGTTCTTGTTTGTTTGTTTTTTTTTTTTTTTTTTTGTAGAGATTTTATTTTAATTTAATTCTTAAAGATTTTAAAATATGTACATTTGAATTATTACTTAGCATATTAGACATACACAAAGTTTTATAGATTTTAAGAACTTTTTTCAATGAATACATAATTTATTGCGTCCATATGATATTCCAAATCTTAAGTTGATCCAACTCACTATGAAAATGTATTTTTAAACCAGGCCGACTATATAGTTTATAGCATATGCAAATTATTGCATTGAAAACTATGAATCTAATTTAAACTATATATAAATACAATTGCAGTATATATTATTTAAATAATATGTAATTAGAAGTAACCAAGAATTTCAACCTTTGTTTAATCATACACTTCATCTTATATAACCAATGTACATGACTAAATAATGTGAAAAGTATAAAGGATCTCCCTGATATACATAATCCATGTTGAACCAGCACTCAATATTTGGTCCATATCATCAACCTCAACGTTATATCAGTGACCATACACAATGTGGCTGTAGCTAAAGGTACAGCTGTTATAGATATATTTACAATTATTGATATACATAGCTATGATATCAACAGTATAAAATTGATGATGTGTCTGTGTATATATTTCTTACCCACAAACACTCAAGAATATTAACTCCTAAGTTATAAATTTACGCATATTATATTATATATAACTACAATATTTTTGTTTCATTTTACTTTGTTATTTTAATAAACGTATATGTCCTACATTTATAATTTTATATCATTTTTTAATTTTTTTTTTTTGTAAAAAGTTGTTTATGTTTTGGAACATGTTATAAAGAAAATAAAAAAAATATAAAATATTTTAAAATGTTCCAACGCGTCTGTACTTTATTTTTAAATCTTAATATTTTTTTATGTTAATTTATTAAGAAAAATCATGTGGCCATTGTTTTACCAAATATAAAAATTACAAACAATGGAGTTAGAAGAATTTGACACCAAGGTAGAGATAGAAAAATTTTGTTTTTGTTCTATAGCTATGCTTAATTATAATCCATGAAAAATAATTTTTATTTGTATTTAAATTTAAAACTGATGTTATCAGTATAGTGGTCTGTAGCCCAGAAAAAATAAAATTTAAAAGTAATATATAAAATCAATTAAAGATAACATTGTTTAAAACACTGTGTCAATTATTTTGGGATCAATTAGCCATCAAGATGGAGCCAATGAATGTGGAAGAAAATATGTTGGTGAGACCTGTTTCCTGTTTAACAGCAATTGAAAGAGCACAAACTAATGGTTAAAAAAGAAAATATAGATGTGTCTACCATAACAGATCATGTATGTACTAATGACCATATGTTTAATTGGGAAAATACAAAGATATTGAATCAGAGAGCAAACATGCATAGAAGAAAATTCGAGAAAGCTACTCATATGATAATGGTAAATAATCCTTTAAGTCAACCCCAGTTTGAGAATATGCAGGTATGAAAGCACCTAATTAATCTTGCTTTTGGGGGAAAATTTATAATTAACTTCACTAAAAAAAACGGAAAGAAATAGGTGGATTTGAACCAACCATCATATGTAAATATATCAAATTTTTAGTATATGTTTACTTTAAGAGTATAGGGCTCAGTTGATAGAGCATTGGCCTTGAAATTCAATATTCTAAGAATTGATAAAGGTGTGAGTCTCAACTTCGTAAAAGAAATATTGTTACTTTACATAGGCCAGCAATACCTCCAAGAAAAGTGGGGAATAATTCTTTACTCAAAACGTT